>BMAV01019427.1:0-21617 GCA_019973955.1 Trichonephila inaurata madagascariensis
CTTTCCTTTATAAAACAAACTTTCTCTATAATAAACCACTGATGAAGGGATTCAAGTGGTACTCTATTTCAGGACTTTTGATTTAAACTCTGAATGAAGATTTATATGTGTGAGCATGTTAGAAGAGAAAACCTCTAAAATAATTGTAAACATTGTGAATTATGTGAATAAATGTGTCGATGAAAACTTGAACGAATAATATGGATGCGATGTGGAAGTTAGAACAGTGAGGTGTTTCTTATACAATAGCCACGAATCTATTTATAGTATTTTACTAAAGATAGAAAATAAAAATTTAAGCATGAGTTTATTTATATAGTTTAGTTTATAATAGCTAAACTTTTGCAGTAAATTTAATTCTAAAATTTAAAAGGAAATAGAGTATTAGACGAATTTTTTTAAAAATGTGAATAAATGTGTCTTTCACACATACATAAAAAACAAATCACTAATTACAAAAATGAAATTAAGCTAATAATTTAAAATATCACTTGCCTGTACAAATTCAATCTGATATAAGAACGAATTCATTTACCTTTAAAATGTACATTAATATTACCAATAAATATATATTATAAAAAACATAAATTTTCTTTATTTATTATTGATTTCTTTTTTCTTACATAAGGATAAAACTCGAAACATGTAATTCATTTTCAAAGTATTATTAATCACAGTAAATGGATTATTAAAAGCTTATATAACAATTTTTTTATTTGTAATTAAGTTCCTCATTTACTAAGCTCAAATATATATTTCTTCCACAAAATTAAATCCATTAAAAATATTTTGATTTACGTGAATGAAAAAAAAAAAGAACAAATTGTTATTTTTACAGTGAAAATTTCATACACAAGGGAATTTAACTATTATACTCAAGACACAGAAGAAAAGACTGCCTAAAAAACAGGACAAAACTTTTATGTTTCAATGAATCACTAGGTCATAGAAAAATGCTATAATGCCAAACCAGGCAACCCAGAATAATGACGTCATTGCACATCCACCAATGACAAGCAACCTCTTTTCCTTTGACCGTGCTTAAAAGGAATTGCCCGAGGTGTGAGGAACTCAAAAAGTGCTCTTTATTTAACGTCATGCCAAAATTAAGACTCTTTTCATAGACTTTATCTCACTTCACTTCCAGCATTACTTCTCCACTTAGCGCTCAGTGCTTCACTTAGCGATCTCTTCGCGAATGCTAACATTCCAACATATATGATTCCTAATTTGCATAAACACGCTCTCTTCTTGGGTTGGTTGGAAAGAATTGCCATTCTGGCTCCAAAGAAAATCCCAAGAGGATTAGTATAAATAATTCCAATAAAGCCCCGTCACAAAGTAAAGCATCGTATATCCCTCCTGTTTGATACCTTAGTGGTTTTAATGCATCTATTTGGCTTTCCCAACGATTTTGTTTGAAATAACTTACCTACTCTATAAATTGTGTTCCTCATACTTTTATTTCTGTAATGCACATTTTGCTTCCACTTTAATTAAGTAGTTTTATAATAGGAACAACAAAAAAAGGCTCCTATATTCTTTCACATTAATTATTATTCTGTAACAATAAAACTTTAATTAAATTCTTTTTCTGTTGCCTTTTATAAGAAATTTCTGTCATAATTTTGACATTCTTATTGTTGCCTTTTTTAAAGATTTCAAACATTGCTATAGATTGGAACCTATTCTTATTAGAATTTTTTTTCTTTAATATACATACTAACACTTTTAAACCTTTTCACAATCATGAAAAATACATATTAAAGGATTTTTGAGAAATAAAATAGTAAAATGAAACAGTTAATAAAAACTATTGCAAACTGAAAACACCCGACTTTTTTATTTTTAGTGCACCAGTGTTCTACGAATCACTGATAAAGAGCCCCTTGTTTATGCCTTGGATGAATGGTTATGTTCTGAAACTTTTTTGGTAAGACATTAAAATAGGAATTTCAAGTATTTTATACTTGTGTTCGTTGCAATTAAACGATTGAGAACTAAAGCCTTTATGTATTAGTCGCAAATAAAACATATTTTAATAAAATTGAAACTTAATTTTAAAAATGCTTTGGAAGTCGTTGTTTGCTTATTAGGGCTGCTAATTCTACCTTATTTTGATATAACTATATATTCAAATTAATTATCTATTTAATAATTATCTTCAGAAACTTAAAATTCACGCTTGAAATTTTGCAATTTATTTATCTAAAGGATCTTTTTGCATTGAATTAAATATTTATATTTTTAAAAATATTTGTACTTTTTTTGTTTAAAATCTTAAAACCTTTTAAATATTTTCTAAAAATTTCTTCATATTAAACTGCAGATAATTTATTAACTCAATTTTTAAATTTTTCAAAATAGCATTTTGATGAACTTTATTAGTAGCATACAGAATGCTTTACAATATTTTAAAGATATTATACATTTTTTTATGTATTTTTAGAATTAGTTATACATATAATGTATATAATTAATTATACACATAAAATATGTAATTATATGCATAATATATATATATATAATTATACACAAAATTAATTATTAGACTGCATTAAATATTCCTTCAAATTGTCCGTGTAAAACAGAGGTTCCAAACTTTTTTTGTCTCATAGACCCCTTGAAATGTTTTTCGGTATAGGGTAGACCCCTGCTTAATTAATGCTGAATTTTTGCAAATTTATCAACTTAAATGTCTTTTTGACAGCTAGTACTACTACTACTACTGTGACATCTCTCGCGTTCTTCTTCTAACATAACTCCTACTTTCTTTGACGGCCACGATTAATGGCAAAACTTTTCCAACCCAAATCCAAATAGTAAAAACGAAGCAAAAATGCAAATAAGGAAAAGGATAGAAAGTTTAATGAGCAATGATGGCAATTTAGAGGAAGCTTAGTTCGGAGTAGGTGGAAGTGTAATTAGACGGCCTACTCAGGAATCACGGAGACGCCCACCCTCACTAATCTATACAAGGTGCATACTATTGCACACGAGCCCATCAGTCTACCTGAAAGTAATTGGACCGTTGAGTATTCCTCCAAGGTAGGAAGATTGTATTCTGAACGCTAGTAAATTATTGAATCGAGATTAGGCGGATCTAATTAGTTATATTGATAAGTGATCTAATTGCGCGATCTGAGTTAGTTAAACGGCCGTACTTTGGTTTATTCTCACTTAATATAAGTTTGTTCGTTATCTAAGTAATTTAAGTTAAATTCTTAATAAAAGTCATATTAAGAATTATAGAATGTCTCATATCCTTCCGATAATCCCACACCTCTAACTTACGCGGAAACCCCAAGACATAGTTATCGACAGATGGCTATGTCGCACTACTACTTTAAAAGAATTAAATTTATAACTGTTTCGTCAATATTTGAGTGGACTGTAAACTGGTAAGAATAAAAAATCATCAAACTTTCGCAACGCTAAGCCTACTTTATTTGTGCACCCGCCTTCGTCGGGGTACAGCCTGATTATGTCTACTTTTACAAATTTTTGACAGATGGCGCTACAGTGCGCTGATGACGTAACATTCCGCCCGGCGTTGAAATATACAATATTTCAAAAAAATATACTTAAAAAATACAAGTTTATAAGTTTACAAATGTATAAATTAATTAATTACAAATAAATACAATATTCTAAAATAAGAAAAAATACAATATTCTAAAATAAGAAAAAATACAATATTCAAAAATAGAAAAAAATGCAATATTCTAAGAATATAATATACATCATATTACAATTTAATTTACATGATTATCTTCTATTGGTAAGAGACAAATTTTTGAGATAGAACGTGTGAGAATCCCAGTGGCAATTTTCAGTTTAACGACTCTGACCTTACCGTCAGTTCCATTAATAACCTCCAAGATTCTTGCCATTGCCCATTTGCAGGGAGGCAAATCGTTTTCCTTTAATAGCACTATGCAGCCTATGGCAACATTATCAACTTCGAAAATTGTAATCGACGTTATAGAGCCAGTCGTCGTGAAAAACCTCAATAGAGAATTAGAGGACGAAATAAATGGATTTTAAGGGGACACGCTACGATTCAATTGACGAAAATCGGTCAAAATATCAAAAAAAAATTTTTTGCCTAAATTATTTCTTATACATTTCTCTATTACCTCACAAAATTTCAGAGCTCTAAATTAAAAAAATCCAAAGTTATGATAACTAATATGCTCGTCAGAATTCACATTCTGACATCATTCTGCTCTAGCAGACGCACTTTTCATTTTCTAGCCAACTATTAATTCTAGCACAGTTAAGCAGTTTTGAAATAAAGTGAAGAGATTGTAATCCAAATGTTTGTTTACATTTGCTGAGCTATACTGCGTTCTTTATTCTGCTAATTTTTATTTCATATTTTTGAAATATTTAGTTTCGGTTTACCAAAAAGTCTTTTCAAGACTAATTATTTTATCGTTATCAGTTTAACAGTTTTATATATATATATAAACGTATTCTCATCCAGCATTTTAATAGTTAAACATGCCTCGTACAAAGAGGAAAACAAATCAAGTAAATTAAGTATTCAAAAGCGATGGTGCACTGAAACAAAAACTGAAAACAATATGGAAATTTCAGAGCACAATTCAAATGTTGCTCAACATTCAAGTGCTATAGCTTTTTTAAAATGAAAAGAGTTTCTATGCAAGAAAAGTGTACTAGAACAAGAAAATGTTGCTGATACCTATGATGGACCAAGTTATATAATTGTAGATAAAATGCCTTGTGTGATATTTTCAAGTATACTTTTGTGGTAGCTGCAACCAGTCACTTAAAACTTGAATTTGGACATAAATATGGATTTTTCTCATCAATTAAAACTGGTATGTAAAACATGTTCTGAGCAAAAATGGAAGGCTTTACATCTTCAAGACTTGAAAAAAAATCAAATACATCTACACCTTTCGATGTGAATGTTCGTGCTGTTCAAGCATTTCTTGCAATCAATGGGGCCATGCATCGGTTGAAAAATTTTGCATGTTTCTCAATATGCCTTTGATGTCGAGTAAAACCTTTAATGAAATTAAATGCTACATTAACTCAGTGTACTCTCTTGCTTCCCAAACTGTGTTGAACTATGTACATAACAGCGTTCAAAATGCATACAGAAAATTGGATCAAAATGGGTCAAATACTGTTACTGATATTGCTGTTTCATTTGATGGGACATGGTTGACCCGAGGACACATCCCAAATCGGTGTTGGCTGTGTAGTCGACACTTTAACAGGATACGTTATTGACTATGAAATATGAGCAAGTACTGTCCTATATGTATAAGTGCGAAAAATGAATTAGGCGAAACTAAGCTGAATACGATGTTTGGTATTCTGGCCACAAAATTCCTGCCAGATTAACCACATTGGGACATCAGGAGCAATGGAAATGAAGGCTGCAGCTAAAATTTGGTCTCGATCAGAAGCATGTGGTTTTCGTTACACAACATTGTTATCTGATGGTGATGCTAAAACTCATAAATTCTAAATAGCCTAAAAATATATGGACCGATGTTGAAATTTTGAAAGAAGAGCGTATTAATCACGTAAGCAAAAGGTTGGCACCAGCTTACGTAATCTTGTGAAAGATTGGAGGCTAAAGGTATCACTTTAGGAGGAAAATCTTTGGCAGCCTAAAAGAAACAACAATAAAAAGTAACGCAGTACTATAAAAAGCTATTCTGGAAAATAAAGGAATATTCAGGGATAAAAAAATCTATATATGCCACACTTTATCACAGTATCTCGACAGACAAAAATCAAGCACTGAAATGCCCTCCTGGAAGATTCGTGGTGTTTTATCGAAGAGCCTTAGCTAAAGGAGAAAACCTGCCCCACATAAATTTAATATTGGAACACCAAAAATCCACATTACTTGACAAAAATTGTTCCAATATATCAAAGGTTAGCTTCTGATAGTCTTTTGGAAGGAGGGCCAGATGTCTGACTCAGAACAGCAACGAGAGTCTGCATAGCGTGATTTTGGAGTAAGTGCTCTAAAGAAACTTCAGCAAAATCACGCGGTAAATATAAATGTTTCTGAGGCAATATCAGAGCATAACTTTGGAAATTTGAAAGCCTTAAAAGAAATACAAAAAGACTGCTAATTTGGATCTTGGCGAGGCAGTAAAAATTGCTGCCACATGTGATTACAGACGTAAAAAAGAAAGAAATCCAAATAATCTTCTTTCGCATAGCACGTCGAAAAGTAAAACTAGTAATCTGCGAAAAGAAAAATATAAAAGAAAAAGAAGGGATTACATATAGTCCCGGTTTTTAAACATAAACTAAAAAAAATATATGAAGATGTAAAATAGAATATTTTAAAATATTCGTAAAAAGGGTTCGTATGTTATTTATCGCAAATTTTAAATGTAAGGTACTGAAAATTTTAAATTTTAAACATATAAAATTATAATTTTCATATAATACCTTTATAAAACTTTTGTCATTTCATGTGTACATACAGTATTTATAGTAATTTTATTGCACTTATATATATCTTTTTACAGTAAATAAAAACTTTAAATTGATTTATCTCAGAACAAAAAAATCATTTGTTTTCTTTCATTTAAATGCTAAGGCTTTTGTTCTATTGCATGAAATGTTTTAAATTTTTTATAGATTGCTATTAATATGTATAACAAATTTGGTATGCATTTTTTAATCAAAAACAATACTTATTTTTTAAAATATTTGAACTTAGAATTTATACGTTTTTAGGATTTTCATAATAATTCATAAAATTTTTTTTGGAATTTGAATATGTTATTCCAAACCCATACCAACTTTTGTTGTACATGGTTTTACAAATATGTAAATCAAATTTTGGATGTAATCAATTATTGTAATGAGGTAAAACGTTTTAAATTACCTCATAAATTTTAAAATTTTTTTAAAAATTAAATGGATTCTTTTGTGATATTTTGAGCAAATATTCTGTCTTACGTATTGCATATACATAGGTTACAAGGAAAAAAAATTTTAAAACCATAAATCAAAGATTTTGTTTAAATCGTACCGCGTCCTCTTAAAAAAAAAAGGCAATGGGAAAGCAATCTCGGTCTTAATTTTTTTGTTGTTAACTTGCTAAATTTAAAAAAAAAGATTTTTTCCGCGTGCAATGTTTTGTTTAACAACTCAAAACATAGATGGCAGTAGCAAAGAATTTTTTTTGTTTTATTGAGATTATCGTAAAAAATATTATCATACATATTTAAAAAGACGTTTCATAATAAATTTTGTTTTCTGGACAATTTCTTCTTATTTTTAATTATATTGTGTATTTTTATCTTATGTGACACTTATTATCGGCAGTTTATATTTTGATTATTCGCCGTAAAAACTGCCGCGGATTATACAATGTTTTTATTTTACTTGAAAAAAAGGCTTTGCGGATTATATACAGGAAAATACGGTACTTACTTTTTTCTTTGAAAATTCTTTTAACAGTTTGAAGCAATATAAATATTTAGCAATTATAGACTAGTTCATTTATTACTAAACAAAATTATCACAATACATAACGATTACAAAACAAATCATCACGATAAATATAACTACGTTGTATTTCAATTTCGAGCTATTCCAGTTAGGATCATTTATGTATGGTAAATAATTAATGAATGTACTCAAAAGCTCATTGATGTTTTGCATTTTAAATGACCTACAATCGTCCTTTATAAGCGACTAAAGAAGTCATTTTCATATGAGAGGCAAATAATATTTTTTCATTTGAATAATATTGTCAATAAAAAATGTTTTAAGACGATTACGGTACATTCAAGCAACAAAAACACACATACTTAAAAATGTTGATCAACATGAAAATATTTTACGAAACTGATGACACTTACATTTATGTATGTAAAACAAAATTAAATAAATTAGAAAAAGCACAAATGCAGCAAAATAATTTTTTCTTTTCACTTTATCTTACGCAATGATTAAAATTCCTGGGCATTTAAAATCTAAAAAAGAATTTGAAAATGAAAATATTGTTACCTTTTTTGTTGTCCGACTTTGTCTTGTCTGCATAAGCACAGGAAGCTATAAAAGAATTAGTTCGGCATTCAAATTGACACAAAATTCTCTCAGTTTTCTTCAAAAAGGGTCTTTTTCTGAAAGTCATTCTGCCCCTTTCTTTTCATTCATAAAACTTGACCGTGCTTTTCATCAATTTTGTTGAGACTAATCTCTGCCAAAATCTATCGCTTTCAATAGTATTCGAATTCTCGCATAAAATCAGTAACAATTGTAGGAAATTAGTTGAAAGAGAAGGAACCGGATGCCGAAATTCTTCTTTATCGCCCCCTACCCATTCCCCCATGGGACCAGCGTAGGGAAACATGGTTTTAAATGCTAATGAATACTCATTAAAAAAAAAACTCAAGGACTCCATAGAAAACGTGAATATTTTGCATACATATTTTAATTTTTTTTTCCTTCGTATATTTATTTTGACTCGTGGAAACGTTGGGTAATCTTGGTTTATTTTCTTCATAAACTAGTTAATTTTACAGCTAATTTGCCGCCCCGGGCAGGGGCCCGGCTTGCCCATTCCTAACGCTGGCCCTGCTGACTACTTTCGGCTGTGATATTAACATCAGATGAATTGAAACCAAAGCACAACCATAGATTGTAATACCACTAACATTCAGGTTAGTGAGAATAAGGAAAAGCAAAATTGTGCAAACCCAAGGTCCTTACAACTGTTTAGTACCAAAATATGTACAAATGTTTTGCATTAACTCTTTAAAAATAACAAAATTAATGAACAACATGAGGGAAGCCAAAATTTTTCAGATACAGCAAAAAGGTTCAAAGAGTGTAATCAGGCTTTCTTGATGCTTATAGTACAGCTAAGATTAATCAGGAGCATAAAATGAAATAGAACATTTTATGGAAAGTAAACATCTTTAAAAGTGGCCAGCACAATAAAAATAGTAGCTTTAATAAAATTAGGCCTTGCAAGATGGGTAGTTGTTCCATTACGCAATCAACATGCATTATTACAAACCATTATATATAAGAAAAAATCATAAACAAAAATTACACAGATACATAAATTTAATGTGGTGGCTAGGCTTTAGTATCACCCACTCACGTTGGTGGGCTACAATCCATCTGATGTTGATATTCGCAACACGGAAGGTTGTCGGTGCTAATGTTAGGTTTGTGACATCTCTCGCGTTCTTCTTCTAACATAACTCCTACGTTCTTTGACGGCCACGATTAATGGCAAAACTTTTCCAACCCAAATCCAAGAAGTAAAAACGAAGCAACAATGCAAATAAGATAACCTTTAAAAGGATAGAAAGTTTAGTGAGCAAGAATGGCAATTTTAGAGAAAGCTTAGTTCGGAACAGGTGGAAGTGTGATTAGACGGCTACTCAGGAATCACGGAGATCACGCCCGTTGTATAAGGTGCATACTATTGCACTCGCGCCTACCCTGAATATCTGAAGTTGATTGGATCGATGATTATTCCTCCAAGGTAGGAAGATTGTATTCTGAACGCTAGTATAATGTTGAAGCGAGATTAGGCAGATAATTAGTTATATTTTGATAAGTGATCTAATTGCGCGATCTGACTTAGTTAAATGGCCGTACTTTGATTTATTCTCACTTAATATAAGTTTGTTCGTTATATAAGTAATTTAAGTTAAATTCTTAATAAAAGTCATATTAAGAATTATAGAATGTCTCATATATCCTTCCGAGATAATCCCACACCTCTAACTTACGCGGAACCCCCAAGACATAGCTATCGACAGATGGCTATGTCACAGGTTAAGCTTACAAATAAATCATCGCCACTTTAACACTACATCTTGCCCACTTCCATCCATATACAATGACCATTTAGTCTGAAAATATGTTCCAAAATTGCACCTTTTTTTTTTTTTGAAATTATGTAAAAGGATAAAATGTGTTGAAGGCAAAAATTGTTCAGAATCATCAAATAAAATATAAACAAAATAAAATAACTGTTGCCAAACCAACAAAACAAAAATCCAGTTGTTGAAAAGAAACGGGAAAAGCACTTAAATAGCGCCAAGTGCTGCTTGTTGCTGGAAAGAAATCCAACATGGCGACCTAGCGGTAATTTAATGATACACAATAATTTAAAAGAATTGTTTTGAAATACATTGAAATGTATATCAAATAAAGGATATAGGAAGATATTGAGAATAACCTAGATCAACCAATAAATAATGAATAATAATATTATGTAATAAAAAGTAACATGAACTAATAATAGTATTATATAAGCAGCATATAATAATATTATTATATTATTTTATCGTAATTATATATAACATTCATATAGTAAGATTTATAACGGTTATTAGAAATAATAACCATATAATGTAATTAAATAGTAATTATTAAAAAATAATAATCGTCGAATAGTAAAAAAATAAAAATAATGCATAAGAAAACTCGTGACACATAACTATAAATAAACATAAGAATAGCTATAAATAAACAACAGAAATAGTTATAAATGAATAAGATAATAATTATAAATAAATAAGATAATAATTATAAATAAATAAGATAGTTATCAATAAGATAATAATTAGAATTAAATAATAATTATTATAAATAAACAACAATATTAATTATAAATAAATAACAAAATATGAAATAATATTTATAAATAAATAACAAAATATGAAATAATATTTATAAATAAATGCAAAAAGAAACAATTATAAATAACGAATATTATATGATGATTACACATAGTAATAATTGATTTTTTATTATGAATAAAAAAATTTACATAATGATTTTAAAAAAATTAATTTGTTCAATTACAAAGTATAAATTGAATATAAAAGCATGCTTTCCTTAACAGTATCATCGAACAAAGAACGAAAAAAAAACACTTTTCGAAAAAAATGATTTATAGCGAAAATTTAAAAAGCACAACACTTATTCTTTTAAAAAAAAAATATATATATATTCAGTACTCACCATTTTATTTTTCCATATTCAAAAAATACCCCAATTAAATTAAAGAAAAATGAAAGAATAAAAAAATTAAACTGAAAAGGTTAAATTTTTAAAGATATCGTCTGAAATTAAAGGGTTACAGGAATATGAAAAAAAAGTTTTTTTTTAATATACGTTATCCCCATGGCAACCACATCGAGAGACGTAAAAATATTGGAAATATTGTAATATTATCACCCATCTGGTGAACATAAAAAAAAGCTTGGCCACTACCCTGATTTTAAATTGCACCAACCGGACGGGGGCATGAAAATTTTCCACTTTCTTTTATTAGAATAGAAAAATTCATAAACATAACCTGGATAGTAAAAAAATTTATGAACAAATTTTCTGCACTAATGTGTTTCTTTTCTATAAAAATAATCCTGAGTTTTATTAATAGCCTAAAAGATGAAATAATTACAAAAATATACGGTACTCTTTACTATCACAACAGTGCTAATGTTCAAGATAAATCTCCAAGTTGGCAACCTCGATTTCACATGTGTTGTACACGCAGCCATGTGCTTCAATAACAGTTGCAATAATAGGCAAGTACCAAAAATACTTGTCATGTACAAACGAACAATTTTGTAAGAATGCAAGTCAAAAGTCAAAAATTAACAATCAATTACTAATTTAGGTGGAAACAATTCTACAACATGTGCACAAAAATTTCCAAATAATAATATTTTTTTTATCTAAAACATATTTGAAAGTTATTTTTGTGAGTTAATACTCAGACAGAAGTTTAAAGATTCTCCACAGTAATAAGTAACACAGCTTAATTTTTCTTATGTATTGCACAATATATTTTTTAAGTCAACTGATTTTTTTATTTTATAAGGATTCTGCAATTGGCAATATAACGTCTCTTAAGTAAACATTACTTTTATCAGAAGCTTTTGCAAATCCTTTTATAATAAAACTATCTATAGAAATTTGGGTACCTATGTATTGACGTCACTGCAGACAAATTTGAGCACTATGAATCACACCCTGACAATCATATCTACAAAAATATTCTTCTGCATTTTATTTGAAAAAAGCCAATCAGTCACATATTGGTGAAAAGTGGCAGGAATCGTATGGTGCAAATTTGACTATGGTGACATTACAAGAAAGTGTAAAAAAAAAAAAATGGTGAATAATGGAATTTGTAAGTGTTCTGGGTTCCTTAATAATAAAGGCTAGTCTCAAAGGACACCAAGCTTTTTGGTGAAGAATAAGTCAATCAGAAAATTTATCGAGTTCAAAATGCTAGGAAATGGGCTCTTCCCATTTTCTGAAAGGGGGCAAAAGTAGAAATTTTTCCCTAATCTTTACCAAAGCAACAAAAGATTTTTTTATGCCTAAAACTTTCCAAGAATTAATTATTAAAAACAAAAGTTAAAGAAAATCCTAAGAATATAAACTAAATACAAGCAGAAGAAAAATTAATGTATTTAATTGTACATATGGAAAAAAATTAGTTACACAAAAAGATATTGCTAAATGCCGTTATTTGTAGCCAAAAGTGAAAACTGCTTCCTTGCATGACCAAATAGAATGTTCTCTTTTGACCATACAATGGCATTTTTTTTCGTTTTTATAAAAATAACAGTCAATATAAAGCTTTAGTACTAAAAAACAAAAATTAACCCTATAGTACTGGATGTACAAAAACTAACCTCATATTAAAAAAAAGAAAAATACTTCACAATAATATTTTGAATTCTTCGTGTTAATTTGATATTGGGGGTAGTAGCGCCAAGCTGTTGTTTATGTTCGCCAAGATGGGCGATAATATTACAATATGGTTAGCTTAATATTTTTATCGTTTGTCGATGTGGTTGCCATGGAGATAAGGTATATTAGAAATAACTTTTATTCGTTTTTTCCCGCTATAACCCTTTAATTTCAGACGATATCTTTAAAAACTTAACCATTTTCAGTTTAATTTTTCTATTTGCGTCTTCTGTTTAATTCTGGGCTACTTTCGAATATGGATATTTGTAAAATGAGTGAGTACTAGGGTATTTTTATTCTTAAAAGAATAAGTGTTGTGCTTTTAATTATCGCTATAAATAGTTTATTTTCGTTTTAAAAATGTTTTTTTTACGTTCTTTGTTCGATGATACTCGTTGAAGGAACTTGCAGTGCAAGTTTCATATTGCAAGCTTTCACTACTTTGTAATTGATATTCTAAATTAATTTTAACATACATTATGTAATTATTTTATTCATAATGAACAAAAATGCAATTATTACTATGTGTAATCATCATATAATATTCGTTATTTATAATTGTTTCTTTTAGCATTTATTTATAACTATTATTACATATTTTATTATTTATTTATAATTAATATTGTTATTTATTTATAATAAATATTATTTAATTATAATTATTATCTCATTTATTTAATTATTATCTTATTTATTTATAACTATTTCTTTTGTTTATTTATAGCTATTCTTATGTTTATTTACAGTTATGTATTACGAGTTCTCTTATGCATTATTTTTATTTTATTACACAATTCGACGATTATTCTTTTTAATAATTACTATTTATTATATTACAATATATGATTATTATATCTAATAACCATTATAAAATCGTACTATATGAATATTATATATAATTACGATAAAATACTATTATAAGATTATTATATGCTACTTATAATACTATTATTAGTTCATGTTATTTTTTATTACATAATATTATTATTCGTTATTTATTGATTGATCTATGTTATTCTCAATCTCTTCCTATGTTTTTTTATTTGAAATACATTTCAATGTATTTCAAAACAATTCTTTTAAATTACTGTGCCGCTAAATTACCGCTAGGCCGCCATATTGGATTTATTCCAGCAACAAGCAGCACTTGGCGCTATTACCGCCGTTATCAAATTAGTTCCAAATCCTTATTCATAATTATGGCAATAAATAACAAAAACAATTATAAAAATGAAATATAGAAAAATGATAAAAATTAAAAAATCTTGTCCATATTTATAAGTAGATTTTCAATAACATCTTAAATGTTTAAAATCAAAAAGTATAAGAAGAATATAAAATTCCAAAACTGTACTTTAGAGATTATTAGAAAGTTCTGTATAATGGATTGAGCACATTTATTGCATTGAGTAATCTGATAAAAAATTTGCCTTTACTTTTTGTGGAGGGATGTAACCAGAATTTGACGAAATCATTTAAAAAACCAAACCAAACCATCTTTAAATTCAAGAACTTAAAAGGTCTAACACTGGAAATATTCCAGTATATCCATCAGAAGTGGTCAAAGAAAGTTTCTTTTTGAATTATGCTCTATTTTAGAGCATCCAAGACTGTTCACAGCTGCTGACACACATGCAGCAACTCCATTTTACATAGTCTAAGAGCGGACCTTGATAGAAAAGGTATACACCGAATAGTTTCATTTAGAAAAAATCACCAATTATTCTAATTCTAAAGATAAGAAGGTTTACTGTGTTAGTTGTGGTTCATTCAAGTACATCATTTACACTTGAGAGTAAAATTTGAAAGCTAGTTTAATTTTGAATCCAGATGAGAATTTTTTTTACAAGAAACAAACCGGAGAAAGCAGAAATGCAATTATTGACATCAATATTTATAGCTTAAATTATACTACCTGAAAGAGTTTCGCTGAAGAATTAAATAAAGTATCAATTAATCCATTCCACTTTTGGTTTAAAGAACATTTTCTTTAATAATTTTTCATATCAGTGGAGAAATTTCGACTACACCTTTACTTTTTCTGAAGAACCTTCATCCATGTCAGATTTCATACTTAGTTCAGTTCAGTTCAGTTCAGTACAGTGATGAACACTGTAAAAATGGAGACTTGGCTAAAGCCTCATGCTCCGATATATATTGTGGATTAGATCTTATCTTAAGGGGGACTTCCACATGTACTGAAAATGTAATAACACTTTAACACAATGAAATCACATTAAATAGGTGTAAAACTTTTGCTGAGAATGTAAAATACTCATATAAATTCTACATGAAATGTAAAAAATTGGTATTTTTCTAAAAAATTTAAAAAACTGCAAAAAAATCATATACCCTTGCTTCTACAATTTTTCTGACGCCATTTTTGGGCAAAACTTTAATATAAGGGTTTTACAGATGGCCCACGTTTTATGTTTTCCCGGGGCACAATGTTAAAATAACTTTTTTTTAGAAAAAAATTTAAAAAGGTATAAGCTGTTTAAAAGGGGCCGTTAATAATACTGTTCCCGTAGATCGAGGGTTCGGAGTTTTTTAATGCAAAACAATCAAAAAAGAAAAAAACAATTCTTTAAGAGCGATGCGAATTTATTACAAAAAAATCAATCCTTTAAATACGGAAATTCAGTGGCAATATTCACAGAGAAATATCCAAAGGGGTCTTCACACCTTCAAAAACAATCAAACCCAAAAACCAGTGTTTTTTTACACGCAAGAAAAAGATTATTCAAACGCGGCCGAGCTAATTGCTAATCAAAACAATCCCCCACTACTCCGGGTTTTTAATCCCAGACTCCTCGCCCGCCCCGGGCAAAACCCTCTCATTGAGGCGCGACAGAAATTTTTCCCAGAAATATAACAGCTCTTTTCTTTTGGAACGTGACACTAGTGGAGATCTACTATTTTCTAGAAGATTCCCGGGGGTTTTCCCGAACCCCTTAACATGGGTCGCCAATGACCCCCCAAAATGGTAGCCAATTTCGCCAAATTGGCCGCCAACAGCCCCAAAAAAATGATCCAAACTTGGCTCTACCGCCAAGATTTCGCCAATTTCCCATTGGAACGCCATTATAAACGTAAGGGGCGGCATTGTTTGTGAATGGTAAAATTTTTAAACATGAAATAAAACATAACATAGATTAATATAAATGCATTAAACCCCTCAAATATAAAAAATTATTTACCCCTATTTACAAAAATTCGTAACACTACTATTTTTTTATGAAAAGGAATATTTTTCTACAAAAATGATTTTAATCACTTCAGAAACGTTAATTCTCCCTTTTTTTCCCTAAAAAAAAGGGGGGGGATCGCAAAGTAAAAAAAAAATAAAAAGGTAACCCTGGACCTTGAGACTACGTCATTGCATACAGGTTCTGTCCCGAGTTCTCCTAGTTACTTTCAAAAATAGTCTTTGGGGGAGATGACCAGACTGGGAAAGCTCTTTCGAGTTTTTGGCCTAGGATTTTTGAATTACTGGAATGTGTTATGACTAAAGATCTTTTAATATTTCGTTTTTCCCAAAAACTATGCGTGTTGTTTTTTTGATAGTTGTAAAAATTTTTTTATATTTGTAAAAAAAAATAATTTTCAATAAAAAAAAATGATATCTCTAGTACAAGGAAAAATATTTTCTTAATTTCTTATGAAATTGGCTCTTCATAGTATTTCAATAAAAAAAATATAATAACTTACGATGGTTTTTTTATACACTCCCAATATATTACTATATAAATTTTAGTAACCCCAAAAAATAAAAAAATTTTTTTTATTTAATATTATATTCTGAATTTCAGAATAAAAAAAAATTTATTTTTTTTTTAATGACAGAGCTGATGATTATTTTTTTCCCTCATTTTTTTTCTAATTTATTCAAAAAATTGTTTTCTATAATAATATACCTAAAAAACCTTATGTAAATTTTTTTTTTTTTTTTTCCCCCTTTCAGATTAAAATTTTTTGGTTATCTAAATTATTCAGAGTTAATTGTTATTCAAGTTATTGATTTAATTTAAAATACTTTTTAATAGCTTATAGATTGTATATATATATATATATATATATACGTCGCGGGGGAAACGATAAAATTGGGGTTTGTAAAAATCCCTAATGAGAAAATTTGAATTCATGCAAAAAAAATGTTCCCAATAACGTCTCTTTGATGTCTTCTCCCTTTTTTAAGTAAGGGAAATAATTTCCACTTCAGATATTTCTCCAAGCGAGCGTACAATGGTATGTACCTTGGTTGAATGGCTAGAGTTTCTTGATTCTAGGTAAACCGTCAATCAACACTTCTATCTTCTCTGAACTGAACTTTCTCAAAATTACCCCCCTCACTAAAACTTTTTGCCCTTTTTTAAAAGGATATCTTATTTGCATCTATCCTTGGGTTTCACTTCTTGGGTTTTGGGGTTTGGGAAAAAAGATTTGCCTTTCGTGGCCGTAAAAAGAACATAGGGTTATGTTAGAAAAAAGGACGCGTGAGATGTAAAAAAAGGGTTTTTTGACATAGATTCAGTGGCGTAACGTACACCCTCGCTTTTTATGGGGGCAAAGCGTTAATGACCCAAGTACGTATTAAAGTTTGGGGGGCCCAAAAAGCTGATGACTTTCCAAGGGGCCTTTTTCTTTTAGGCGGTGGGATATACCTCTGTCTAGATTTCTTTTCTTTCCGATCAACTACTTGTCTTACCACCCCTTTTACTTAAAAATTAATACATTGATAAATTAAACATTCTTAAATTGCAGTTTTTAAATTTTTTCAAACGTGTTCTTACTAGCAATTTTTTAAGATTTAATGTTTTTTAGCAAATAAAAATTAATATATCGGAACTGTAATTTTTTTTAATATCTTATACTTTTTTCTTTTAATAACATAATCAATTTTTTAAAACCCCCAGCATAACTGTTATTTTAAAAAAATTAATAATCAAAAACTTTTCTGAAAAGTTGGCCCCAAAAAATTTTGTATACTTAAAAAAAAAACTCAATATGGTTTTTAAAAATTGTATTTTTCGTCTTAAATATAATACTTAGTAAAATATCTTTTTTGTGTCCAACAACCTTTTTTAGACTTCTTGGGACAGATTTCATAATTTTTTTTAATTTTTTTTTTTTTTTTTTTAATTTCTGCATCGAAATTTACATTTTTTTCTATGATTAATGTTTTTTTGTTTTACAACGTGTTTTATGAATCATGCTTCTTACCCTATCCTCAAAAATTCGAAATGAGACATTAAAACAACCTGTCTTATTGTTTCCCCGTATTAAAAAAAAATTTGGTTCGTTTGTCTGTTGTTTTATTGCAAATTTTGATTTTTTTTTTCTGAATCATCAATCCCTGAATCCCCTTTTTCTGAATCCCTCATGATTTTAAATCAATATAAAAACGTATTTTTATACTTTTTTCTCTCTTTTTATAGATTAAAAATAATTAAATTTCATTTTTTTTAAGGATATTCATTAAAATGTTTTCTCATTGATTCATAAATTGTTACTCGCTCCCAAAAAAATATCTAATAATTTCTTTTCCGTATGTATGTAATTTTAGTTATAAAAGGTATTTCCCCACAAAATTTTTGAAAACTATTAACTTATTTTTTGGTTTTTTTAATATTTTGTTTTTTTCTTTCATGTATTTTATCCCAAAAATCATCATAAAAATTTTAAATTTATGAATGCCTACCAATATGTGAGTGATTATTTATTTACTCTTTATTTATTTATTTATTCTAATATTGGAGTGTTATGAAAAAAAATAATGTATATTCCATCAAAATAATCATACAATTAGAAAAAAAAGTGTGTGTGTGTATTTATGTACGCACGTAAGAAGGTATACTTCTTTGGCGTAACAAGATTAAAATATTTCTAAAAAACTTTAGCAGGGGGAAAATGACCCAAAGGGCGAAAGGCCGGGAAGAGCGAGTTGAACGATACTAACCATCAGTCAATTGGACCAGCCAAACCTGAGATAATCCGATTTAAATAAACTTAAACACCCCCCCGGGGACAACAAAGGGCCAATAACATAGAGGGGGATTTAGACTGTTTTGGGGATGAAGTGAACCAAATGTGACATAGATACCCCATATTGGGGAAAATCTCCCGGGAGGAAAAAACGTTCCTAAAAGTTAAAAAACAATCGCCCCGAAAAAGCCCGATTTTTGGTCATTTTTTAAAAAAATTAAAATATTTAAAACAAAATAAAATAGAATCAGAGCACCCAGCAACGGGAAAAAGGGCCGGTTTTGGGGGGCAAACACAAAGAGGAATCCCCTTAAAAAACCCGGGCCGGGTCTGTAGTTGCAAATGGGGCATTTCTAGCTCGGGAAAAGGAAAAACGCAATAAACTCCCCCCGGGAAGAACAATTTACGTAAATGGTCACGTACATCCCAACGATAAAACAGAGTAGTAGGTGATCCCAAAATTTCATCCTTCCCATGTCTGTAAAAACATGGGGGTTCTAAAATTTTTGTGATAACGCCCACCCCAACCCCCTATCTACACACAATTATAACAGATAAAAACAACCCAACGGGAGAACCTATGATCCAAATTAACGAATCTCAAAAATCCTCCCCGGGGCTATGCCGGGGTTTTTTTAAAAAAATTCCTTTTTAAAAAAATTTAAAATGTCAAATATGGGTAAAAAAATGGGGCTATGGTTCCCGAAAAAAAATATCTAGGATGGGTCATTTGGAAGAACAATGAATCCCGCCGGTGCGGTCAACCAAGGTGGCATAAGATTCGAAATTATTTCTGGGGGAAACCCTGTAGGGGGGGGGGCCAATTCCATGTAAAAAAACGTGCTTAAAACGAAAATATGGCGGACCTCCAAAATCAAGTTCAAGTTCAATTCCTTGGGGGGGGTGAAATTTTCCAGTCCCCATTTAAAATTAACATGGGAGCATGATATTTTAGTGCTTAAAAGGCCCTTTCCCCTTTTCTACACAATGAGAATAAACAGATGAATTGAATTTGGCAGGTGGAACACTAAATCTCAAGTTCGAGACTCGAACGGGGGCCAAGATATTGTTAATTTAAACAAATTTAAAAAGTTTAAAACAATTAAAAACTATAGAAGAAATAGCCCCAAAAGGGATGAAATTTTAGTAACTGGGGAAAAGCATTTAAAAGCGGGATTGAATAGGGCCGGGGTTTTACAATGGAATGTGAGGGGTCCGGGGACCGAATATTGGCCCAAAAACCCTTTTTAGGGGGGAATGCACAGGGGGGTGCGTCCCCAACTTTTATATGGTTTATAACGATTTATGATCCCCCAAAAATTTTAGTCCCCCGCCCAAAAAAGGGGGCATGTTAAAATATTGAAAAACGGTGTGGGCGCGTGCATCGGTGTCCTGAAGGTTGCGCGCGCATCTAAAAAAATTTTCCCTCATCCTTTTTTCCCCCGCCCAAAAAAAAGGGAAAGCTTCCAAAAAAAAATATACGGGGAAAAACAAAAGGCTCTTATAATTTGCTCAATGATATAAATGTGTTTATGTTCATCGCAATGCGTTCGTAGTAAATACATCTATAATACATGCCATTAGGTATTAAATAGGTAAACTATATATAATATTTACTCTTAAGTTTTATGTACATGAAACACATTTTAAAGATTAATTAACTATTCTTTTTTTAATTTCTTGTAAGTATAATTGGTTTAATAACAAAAAGTGTTCAAACAAATGCATCAGGAACTCCGTGGCGAAGGACGATCCTCCCTCTAGTAGTGGCGTCACAAATCAGCCAAAGCAAGGTTCGCGAAAACGGAGGGGATGCTCAGTGGAACATTCGACTGCAGATCGAGAGGTTTCCCCCTGTCCCCTTCTTCAGGAAGTGGGGAAAAATTTTTTTTTGAAATTTCGAAAGGGGGGAACAATCTGTCTCGTTCTTATATTCTATACAAAACATTTTTGTATCCGTTCTAAGGGGAAAGCAAACAAAATTCCCCCGGGTTCAATACGTGCCCCATTTTAGAGAAGTGAAGAAATATTTTTTTGAAATTTCAAGGCGGGAATGTCTGACCCCTTCTGTATGTTTCTAGACAAAAAAATTTTTTGTATCCCTTCCCCGGGAAAACAAAAGGGTCGCTGACGTGGGGTATAGCTCGTGGTAGAGCATTCGACTGCAGATCGAGAGGGGCCTCGGTTCAAACCCGGGGGTCCCCCTTCTTTAGGGAATGAAAGAAATATTTTTTTGAAATTTGAAGGCGGAAATTATCTGTCCCGTTCTGTATATTTCTAACAAAAGCACGTATCCCTTCCAAGGAATGCAAAGAAAAAGGGTTCCTTTAAAGGGTTATGGCTCAGTGTTTAAAATATTCGACTCAGTTTGGGGGGGTCCGGGGTTAAATCCGGGGGTCCCCTTCTTCAGGGGTGAAGAGAAATAGGGAATGATGGGTGAAAGGGCAATGATCTTCCCCCTTCTGTATATTTCTAGACAAAAAATTTGCATCCGTGACGGTACTCCTTCCGTGACGGGGTTGCGTCCCCTCCGTGACGGTGTGCCGCGCATCGTAAAAATTTAAACCCCCATTCAATTTCTCAAACGCCCAAAAGTTTTCTTCGAAAAATATTTTTTTCTTTTTTTTAAAAAATTAAATCTTATGATTTCAATTTTTTCTTTTTTTCTATAAATTAATCTTCTTTAATAGTAAAAAACCCCGGGGTTCGATTTTTTTTTATGATGCTAAAAAATATTAAGCTTTTCATCGAACTCGGTTCTAAATATTTATTTTTGTAAAAAGAAATTCTTTAAAAATGTAAAAATTATAAACGCAAAAGCAAATATGTATATTTAATTATAAAATGAAATACATTTTAAACAAGCACTCGATAATTCAACG
>BMAV01019428.1:12747-29461 GCA_019973955.1 Trichonephila inaurata madagascariensis
AAAAAAAAAAAAAAAAAATATTAAATTTTAAGTCTGTAGATCTAATAGCTGATAAAAAGGATTTTTTTTTTATTTATAACTTCCCGTAAATCTCTTGTGAGTTTATTTTTGAAAACACCTTCCTAAATTGATCTCTGCTCAGCAAAAGTAACACATTGTTACAAATTTTGTGTAATGAACGCTTAAAATAGTGTAAATAATTTGTATCTGGAAGTGTAATACATTCATATTACTTTCTGTTGTAATTATTTTATGTTAAAATCTTGCCACCATCTCTCCCTTCGAAATCTAGTTTTATTATGAAATAAAAAAAAAATACTGATTATACTGATTGAAGGAATAAATTAAAAGTGCAGCGCGTACTGAGGCATGGCGTAGACAAAACAAGAGGGAATGTTTTGCTTCACCGGTGCTTGGCACGTTGCACTCCTATATCAAATCAGTTAGACCGATGGAGTTACGCAGTCTGATAATTAGGCCGAACATTTAATGTTCAATGTGACTTCCTTTAGTCACCCGTATAATATAATTGCGAAGCTGGTCGCCCTGGACTTTTGCTTTTACACAAGCATCCAGTTTCCTGGAACTCTGTTTATACCACCTTCTTATACTCTTATATGTCGGCGCCTTTATATGGTACTTTCTCCGAAATTCACGCTGAACTGTGATTACTGATAGACTTTTTGCAGACGAGAGCGTAGAAACTGCCTTCCCCTCTGCGACACCATTTCCACTTCTGTTCACAATTATAACATTGCTGAAACCTATTTGACAAAAATAATGTTACAAACTCAAAATTTCATACTTTATCTTTACAATGACGTATTAGTGATTGTTTTCTGTTTATTCATCTAGGAATTATTAAATTTTGTAATCGGGTCAATCATTTCTGATAACCCTATATATTGGAATAATATTGCATACAGAAAAAAACCTAATTAATATCCCCAGTTTCGAAATGTATGTGTATTATATAAAATAAAACTTGTAGTAACTTATCTATTACTTTTTCAGCTCTCACTATCCATATACCTAGAATTCTATCATTAACTGCTTTGACGAGGGCTGTTGTTCTCCCCGAGAGCGCAGTGAGTGAGTGAATATTAGCATTGCAATGTTCAGCTACACTAGGGCTTTTGGCGACGGACCTTGTAAGGGCGCCCCCCTCGGGTGCCCTTCTCCTAGATTATCAGCGTGAGCTAGAGGTGTAGGAATAAATGAAGAACTAGAAGCTGCCATGATCTTAATATGACTTTATTAAGATCTTAACTTAAAGCTTTAACAGATTAGATAATAATATGATGTGTGAGAGAATCTACGGTGGCTAAACACACAATATATATAATACCGAAATAGCGTAACCCGGACCACTATCAATAACTAACTCGCCTAAGCTTAATTCCAATGCGATAACAGATCCGAATATTTAAATAGTCACTCCTACGAAGTATCAATCTATCTGATCCTACTAGAAGTTGCGGTTCACTGGCGTGCAATGGTATGCACCTTGACCTAAGGGCTCTCTATCACGGGTAACTTCTATTGGCTGTCACTTAACTTCCCAAAACCTCTTCACACTTGAAAATCGGACTATCATAACATTCCCCAAATGCCACCCAGCTTACTCTAAGCTTCTGTTATTTAAAAGCTTCCTAATTTGCATCTTTCTTTCACGCTTTACTTCTTGGGTTGGTTGGAAAAGAGTTGCCATTCATTCTGGCCCCAAAGAACCCAAAAGGAAATGTTAATGAAAAAACGCGGGAGCCCGTCACAACCTCTTAATTTTGAACCATGGTCAAGTGACGAGGACGACAACTGATCTGGCACCCCTCTCTCCTAACTACCACACCACACCAACGTTTGAGCTCTCGACAGATTTAACGTGCATTGCTCCCCTACACGGTGGGTCTTTAGTGGTACTGGGCTCGAACTCATGACAAACCAGCCACGATCCGATACCTTGACCACTAGGATACCGCGGCTACCCGCGAGAGCGGAAGAAGTACGGTTTGCAATGCTATGATCTCAGAAAAATATCATAGTTGTGCGATGAGTGAAATTATACGAATACAAATTTTGTAACAGAAAGGTAAAAACACAAAGTGAGAACTATAACAGTGATGGTTTGGTAAGTGGTGTTAAATGTTCTTTTTTTTAACTGGAGAAAAGATCTACAAATTATTAGTCCTGTCGACTTTAAAACAATTAATCTGAAACATATAATTAAATCCAATTTAACTTACAGATCTACTATCACACAAAAACACTGCTAAATAAGGCATATACAGTAGCCTTCATCTGAAAAGAAATTATTTCTATACTAACCATGTCAAAAAACTATGTAAAACAAATAAAATAAGCGATATGATCAAATTACTGACTGCAACAGTACCGAGACAGAACAACACAAACCGTGTCGTCAAAAATAAAATTTTATTTTTAATTAATACTTTTATGCAATGATTCATTTGAAAAAAAAGAACGAGGCTCTGCTGTTAAGATGAAATAAATAAATATAATGATACTAATAATATGTAACAGTCTTGAAAAAACTACATAAAGAATAAATTGTCAGAAGCAGAGTTAAACCGTGATTTCATGTGATGAAAAATGATTGCAACGAGTTTTAAGAAAATCTAAAGGGAGTTTCTAGAAAATTGCTTAGAAGTGCACACTATCATCTCTAATTTCAGCGAAAGGCTTCTTGATAAACAATGTTAAATATCTTTTTATTTGGATCTAAGATGTGCAAATTTTTAGCATTACTAATTCTTGAAAAACCAGCGTAGTCTATTGGAGAAGCACCAATTTTTCTCATATTCAGCCGAAAATTTTAAAACAGAAGTGAGATTGTCCTTGTTATTAGCCCCTTCATAACCATAGCAAATCTGAAAAAGAATTGAGAATTTAAGTCGTTTAAGGTATCCGACTACGTTAGGAACCGTGATTTTTAAAAAAAACGCATAAATGAATAATTTTCATGATATTTAGTGTCACTTAGATTAGAATACATGTATAAAATTGTTTTAAGAACATTTTGACAAAAAAAAATTATTTAAATACAATATTTCGGCAAAAAATTAACTTAGAATAACCTTTTTTCAAAATGTTCCCCTTTTGTGGAAAATGCTTCTATTATAATAATATTTTGTTTGTATATAGCTCAGACCTCTGTAAAGAGGCTCAACTATGATTTTTGAAAAATTCACATTATTTTCAGAGTTACAACCCATTGAAATAATTATCGGCGGTTTTTTTTCTTAAGATTTCTCTCTCTGTTGTCGAAAAACAAGGATAAAACCACTTATAAGTTATATATTTCAAAAGTTCTAGTTGAGCCTCTGTACAGAGGTCTGAGCTATATAAAGGCAAAATATTATTATAAATGAAGCATTTTTCACAAAAGGAGAATATTTTGAAAATGGGTCATTCTATGTTCGATTTTTGTCAAAATATTGTACTCAAATAATTTTTTATTGTAATACTATTCTTAAAACAATTTTATATACATTTTCTAATCTAAGTGACACTAAATATCTTAAATATTATCCATTTATACGCTTTTGTAAAATCACATTTCCGAACGTAGTCGGGTACCTTAAATTGGAATGAACACCTGATGGAATGATATGTGAACTTTTTCGATCAAAATATCTTTACCAATCAATTGACTTACTCCTTTTGGCCAAAAAGAGAAAGTTTCATGAATTGGATGTAGTTCCATTCGTCTTTCTCAATGAATTAGCTTTTCTTTTACATCTACCCTTATAATTGATGGTTTAATTGACTACAGCCTGTCAAATTTCAAAGTTGATTGTCTTTTATCATGAAGGAAATAAAAAATGGAAGAGAAAAAGACTTGTATAATACCTTAATTTCAGGTGGTGTATTAATTGGTGTAACGTACTCCTCCGCAATCTCCGCACAGCTGGAGTGCCCAGGATTCTAGGGGTTTCAAAGCCTGACTGATGCCAATTTATAAAATATTAAAAGCAAAACCTGACTTTGCAGGTTGACCTTAATAATCTCCGTTACTCCACTGCTTGTGTCATTGTTTAGTATAAACTAAGCAAACTAGATCAGTATAAGCAATCAATATGCATTGCTAAAAATTTCAACAATATATAAGAACAGTGCGGTTAGTAAAATTATTATCATTAATCACAATAAATATGAAGTAACGTTAATTTAAAAAAGGAATTACAATATATTGTGACGAAGCCGGTCTTTTCCCCTTGATTGCTAAGAGTGGGGGCCGACAGACGGGGGAACATTCCATACTTTTCCCTAATTGTTGGGAAAGAATTTCGTAACTGGGTGGTCAAAGATTTGGACCCTTTTTCCCAGGCTGCCCGACCTTCAAAAAGAGGCGCTGTAACATTGTGCTTTCGTTTCTCACAATTCGGTGACGACAGCGAGTCTGAAAACTTACAATGTGCACCGAGTCATCGGCACCCAAGGGGCAAGAGATCAAATGGGCCGAGACCGACAAGGGCGACCTAAGAACAAGAGATCAAAGAAGGAGTTAGGAGGCGAGAGGTATATAAGGAGAGCGAGAGAGCACGAAGGAGACGGGATTTGAGGGAACCGTTTTGGAGGCCCTCCAGTGAGAGAATTGATCAGGGATCCGGCGAGGCCCCTTCGGCGATAGACAAAACGATAGTGAGTCTGCGAAGTACGGCGGACTCCGAACTTTGGAGACTTGACTCTAGGACGGTCTGATGCCCCATCAACGATAAAGAAAGCGATGCTGGATCCGCGAATTAGAGCGGATTCTGAAAAGGAGAAATTTTACGTGAGGGAACCGGATTGGAGGCCCCTCTAGCTAAGGACTTGTGATACAGCTATGCCTGAATCCGCGAAGTAAGTTGAATTTTGGAACCGTGAAAATTGCGGAGGAGCAACTGCACAGCGGATTTAGAGCCAGCGAACTCACCCAGACTCGGTGTGGAATTACTGAGAGTGAATCCTTTTTACATATCCTATGTATAGGACTTTTCTCAAGAGTGTCAATTTAGGTCCTTATTTTATGCGAGAGATATGAGACATTGCAGCGAAAGAGACTCGAAATCTGTGGACCCTTTTGCTAATTAATTGTGATAGAATATTTTTTGATGATTTTCTTACTGAGAAATAAATAGTTTATCCCAGAGCTGTGTGAAGTCATTACAATATACTGAAGTTAAAAAGATGTCTAAAATAAGGTGGCTAATTTTTTTACAACGAAAGGAGAACGAAAAATTTATGAAAAAATTACAACATACGAAACATTTTATTGGTTCAAACACAAATACACTAATTACGCTTGCATCCCTTTCAATTATTTACTGAAACGAGTATTTTTCCATTGAATGAATGTTTTCTTTTTGTCAATATATCATTCTGATGATGTACTGAAAATTTTCACTGGAAATTTTGGAGCAAGAAATATCCTTGATATTGACCTTTACGATAAATGCTGCAGAGCTAAAGTATATCAACATTTAATCTGGATTTTTCATTTGTTCAAAAATCGCTACCAATTGAAAAAACTCATTCAACTGCGATATAAATTCCAGAGCAACACGATGTAAATTCAACAGGAATAATTAAATTTTCATATGGAATAAGCTAATTTTTGAAATTGCTAAATATTTCCACCTATCTTTTATCAATTTCAACATGTTGATTTTCCTATTGTTCTAATTTATCAGAACTCAAATATGCGTTCAGTCTTCTTACTTCTATTAAGGCCATTATAATCAATTTTAATATCAGGCATTTCTTTCGATAAACACTCAACGCAGTTTTTTATATCAATCCAATTTATTTTCGATGAAGGAAAAAAAAACACCAATGAAAACTGTTATTTCCTGAGATATTTGTTTCATACCATTCTTCATCATATTAGAAACATGTTTGGTAAAAATTCTGCACTTTGGTAAATTTTTAAGCCTGAATTTGATTTTTCTAAGTTTGACAATTTTTTGTATTATTAAAATAATAAGTTTTCTTCAAATCGGGATTTATATTGAAGGACAACATCGTTCAATATAAGACTAACTTCTGTAGCTGAAATACGTTCGCGTTTAATATTTTGAATCGCTCTGTGGGAAATAGATACCTGATTATGTACAAAATACATTAATATCTCCGATAATTCCTACTACACCGGCACATGACGCTAAACAGTTCGGCCTGGCATATCTGAATACAGAGATTAACAGATTAGTTTTAAAATATTGAAAAGGAGGACACTTTTCGAGGAAGGACAGATCCTTTAAAAAAGGGACTGGCCTCTCTAAACGAAGATGATTGGTCAACTTATCTAAAACGTAGCCCACCTAGTCAAAACCTAACATATAAGCCCAGCTTTGTTGAAATTCAGCCATTAACTGTTCGGAGCTCACAAAATAATACATTTTAAAGAAGTCTTAAACAGAACAATTAATAACTATACTGACATTTGTTGAAGTAAAAAAACTAAAGCAGAGATAAAATATCCTTAACTTTGATTGAGCTCACACCAAAAGTGAAAAAACATGTACTGAAAAAGAAATTATGATATTAATATAAAAATTAAGTTAAAAATTATCTAAAATAGATAACCTAAATCAATTTAGTTTTGAAGTACTAGAAAAGATAAAATACGCTTAGCTTTCTTCAAATTACACCCACAGTGCCAAACCAGAACTGAAAGTACAACCTTTAGTACAACTGTTGAAAGAATACCTTTTTATGATAATTCATTCAAAAAAGATTTATAATTCTCCTATACAGAAATCAAATAAATACATAAATATTACGATAAATAAACATAATGATTATTAAAATAAGTAACGATCTTAAAAAAATCCCACTAAGAATAATTTGTCGCATTCAAATGTAGACTTGACATCCTATGATGTCATATTGCTAGAACTATGAAAAATGTTTTCAAAATTTAATTTTTTTTTAAAAAGCCTCAAATAAATTCTCAAAGACACTTTCTTCGGGATGCACATCATCATTACTTCTAGTTCTGGCGTATCAAATTTCGTTCGTTTGGGTCTACTTTTTGTGTTACATTGCATATACACAGGCACAAAACTTCCTTTTATTATATATAGGATAGATAGCTGAGTTATTTATCAAAATTTCTTTATAAAGTGATATTTGTGAATATGCTACTTCATAAAAATATTTTCAAAGGTCATAGAAAACATTTTACCCCCTCTTGGTCATTTAAATTGAATAATTTTGCCATCAATGGATAATACTCCTCATACATCATATTGAATGTACCACATTGATTTTTAAAAGCTGTTTTTACTGACTTTTTTGAGTTTTCCCTCGTCAAAATAGTATTGGAAAAGTTTCGAGCATTTTTAATTAACTTTTAGTTTTTTTTTAAAAAAAATTTTTTTATTTGTTTCTGACAAGAATATTTTGATACTTGAGAATTTTAAGCCTAATTTTTTACTAATAATTTCATATTTTTTTATCTGTCATATATAAGTTTGGACAGCATTTAGTTTGTTAAATTTTATGGATATTTTTTCGTGTTCTGATTAATGTTACAGATTTGAAATTCTCAGACATAAAATAGACATATCTACTTTTTAATCGGTTGCTATATTTTCTTTATACTGTGTTTTGGAAATGTGCAAAAAGAAAAAAAATCAGCAATTTTGAAGACGAGCATTCATTTTTAATTATTGGACACATGAACTTGACATAAAGATTTAACCCATTCAGGACCATGATCACATATATGTGATCACTTCAGGGAATATGGTATTATATGTAAGATTACGTTTTGCCCGTTCTGAGGCCCATAATCACATCGATGTGGTTTGAATTGGGAGCGTATGGAATTTAGAATAATTATTAACTATAAATTTTGGCATATTTTATTACAGTAATGAGTTTATATGAATTTTTAAATGGAGTTAGGCTAAACTGGAATTCTGAACGGGTCAAGAAATCTGCGAATTGATTTATTGTTAAAAATATCACTTTTTAAAGCTACACGAAGTCTATTGACGATGGAAAAAAACGTGTAAATGATGACGATTAAAGGTGTTCTGGTTTGTTTGTTTTTTATATAATTTTAGTCTTATTACTTATTGAACAGCCCTCGTACAAAAGCGATGTGGAATTTCTATAAAAATTGGATTCAATTTAATCTGTAAACATAAATTTTCCATGGTTTTTCTTTTTTTATCTTATACAGTAAATTGTAGAAATGCAGATAATTTATACAGTGCGTATTTTTCAAAACAAAAAAGAATATTTTTTTACTAAAAATTATCTCTAAAAAAGAAGAAAGAAACTGAAAGCTGACTCCTTCTCATCTCGTTGGAATTTATTCATCCATCGAACCAACAATGATAAATCACCCCGATTTCTGGGGGATGTTCTACAGCTAATAATTAAATGAAAGAGGTTAGATGCTAAGGTTTACAGTTTCCCTTGTGATTTTTTCAAAAGTTTTTCGTAGAATTTGTTGCCTAGTCTAAGTAGACTTGATTTACGAAGTTTTTTTATTCCAACGAGGAGAGTATGCAAAGAAAATTACAGTCTTCTAAACAAAAAAATTTCGAATTGGAAGTGTTTTGAAAAAAATTAGAATCTGCCTTTTTATGTTTGTATGCGAAAATATTAGTGGTTTACAATCAAATAAAGTTTTTTTTTGTATATATAAGTAATTAACACAGTACTTTAAATATTTAAAAATTATAAAAATAGTAACTGCCCAATCGAAAACCCCATCCATCGTATAGTAACATTATGATACTTAATTTATGATCATATTATCCGGTTTAATTGATCTAAGTTCATTTAGATACAAAATAAGATTACTTTAACACATATTTTATTATTTATTTTGCATTAATGTGTATGATATAATTGTGCAAAGTATGTGATTGGATGCAAAGGAAAGTTCAGAAACATTTTTCCCCACTTTTTCAATTCCTACTATTAGCTCACACTCCCTCTATATTTATTTATTTATTTATCTTGGTGGAATTTTCAATAGTTAATAAAATACATTTTAAAGTGCTCAATTGAGCTGAAATTTTGTATACATGATTATTTTGGAGGACAATACAATCATTTAATTATAATTAATAAAAATTAATTGATTAAAACTAATTATTTAAAGAATTACAAATACAGCCACGTTGGCCTCCTTTTTGGCGACTTAGCGACCCTTTTGGCAACTTGTATTAAAACTTGAAAAGGTTTTTTTTTTCTCACGTTTTAAAGCATTCAGTTGAACTGAAATTTCACATACACGATTGTTTTGGATGACAATACGATACTTTAATGATAATTAATAAAAATTAATTACCACTTAAAATTGTGATTATGTATATACATATTTATATTAATTGTAACTATTTAATAAAAAGTAGCTAAAATAAAAATTTTCTTTGTTGATCTAAACAGGAATTGACTTAAAAAAATTTTTTATATTGCTTGTTATTTTAAATATAATCTAAAATATAATCTCCTTTGTTATTTACAACTGTCGGTTGTTAGTTACAACTTCTCGGTTGCCTTCACATGAAAATTGTAGGCATTAAATACATCATTGCGTGTTACAGTTGTCTCATCTGTAAATAGCATACGATATTTAAAGTCCGGTTGCAATGCACATCCCTATAAAACCCACTGGCAGAAAATCAGGCTCAGTGGAGAATCTTCGGATCCAAAGCTTGTACTCGTTAAAAATGGAAAGATGAATATGATTTCCACGTTTGATATTCTTTAAAAGGATTTTTAACTCACACTTATGATGTGTACAACAGTTATCATACTTGACTAAGCCTTATCAGCTACAAATTTTAAGAGGCTTTCTTCAGGGCTCAGACTGCGAACTGTTCTTCGTCGACCAACTGCGTATTTTGGAAAGAACCTGTTTCACAAAATTGACGATGTAACCGCTGTAAAACTGGGTGACGACATCCTTTCGTCCAAAAACTACTCTTGATAGATTCGTTTCGCAGATCTGCCTTTATCATTTACACGGCCGTGAAGGTAATGTATGTCTGCTTTTTTGGCATACGTAACGTCTCCTATCCACGGATGATAGAACAATTAAGAAAGGCGTCTTTTCCAACTGAGATACATAATGATGAACGGTGTCTAGTCTATTTACTGCCTTTATCCAACAACAAAATTAATCAATAAATCCATTTCACTTTAGTTTATTTCCTTTCGCTTCTCCGCGTCACATACATTCCAATGTAATAAATTATTGTTATAGTAGTGTACAGTATCACCTTTTAAACTTTGTGTTTTTAACATGAATTCGGAATCACCCTGGTGTATATATTCGAGCAGGTATGGTATACCTATTCTTCACACGGGCAAACTGAAAAATATAATCAAGATTAGATAAAAAAAAATGTATCAACATAAAAAATATAGTTAATATTTTGAATATTTTTAAGTAGTTGCAAATTAAACTCCAAGGAAAAATTTGGTACTTCAGTGTATACGTTTGATTTAAGTTCAAGTGATCTCTGAAAAAAGGAAAGAGTTGAAAACGTCCGTGTAATTCAGTGCTTCTCAAACTTTCGACACTTGTGGCCCAATATTCCATCATGTTTTTCATCGCCCCCCCTCCATAAAATAACAATGTATTAAATTCAATAATACTATGCTTTGACACTAAAGCTACAATACGACTTGAACCTCTTTAGTAACACAGACGTATATAAACGTCTCGCTTAAAGGGTGAATTCATAACTCCAGACGTATATATACGGCTTTCCGAAGTACGAACTTTTCTGTGAACTGTGCTCTATAAAATTATTCCGAAGGCTTTGGAATGCAATAAAATAACCTTGACCGTGTTCGCGAAGGATTTACTTATTTCAGAAGATTTGCTTATTTATTCCTTATCTACTCCTCGCTCCCTACCCCAATGTACCACATACGTTCCCCTAAGTATTAAACGGTGGCATTGGGGAACGTAATTTTTATTCGGCATTTAAGAGATTAATTAAAAACTATACAAATGAACAAGAGAAGTGTTCATTTTTGCATGTAATTTTTATATATGACAAGCCCATGAGGTCACTGATAATTATTAAATTTGTTTTTAACTAGGTAAATTAGTTTACATTGCCCACACAGTACTGATATGTGCTTTATATTAGTGTAAATATGTATTTTATTTTTTATTATGTCAGAATGTATTTTGCTTGTTTAAATTAATAACTTTTTTAAATAATTTTTTGTTTTCAACTTTTCGATATGCTCGCGCCTCCTTGTAGGGTTATGACGCCCCCTAGGGGGGCGCACCCTACAGTTTGAGAAACACTGGTGTAATTCCTTAAATCCAGGGATTTATCCGAATTCAGGTTTTTTTTTGTAACATACATACTAAAATTAAAAACGGTTCAGATACTGCTTTAAGTTTTCTTCTTACAAGTTTGAAGACTATTATTGTAATAAAGCCATTATACAATTTGAATATGAAATAAATAGAATATGAAAAGATAATAGATACAAAAGTTTTCTGACGCTTGTTTTCAGGGCAGCAGAATTATATCAAGAGAAACGTCAAAATACACACAGACGGTCGATTGTCTACCTTTTTCTCTTTTTTCGTTCCATCTCGGACAAAAGTGAAAAAAATGTTTATGTTCGATTTCAGATTGGTTTTCTCAAAAAGAAAACTGAGTTATGTCTTCAGACAGGTCTTTTCACAGACATTTTTATGCCTCTATTGTATGAGAAAAGCAATATAATCGTGAGAAAACCATTCGAATTTCAAAGTATGACAGATACAGATATTTTTGACGACTGCTTACTTTTTTATTTTCTCTATATTGATAAAAAAGGATGAATTCGAATAACTTTTCTTTTAATACTTTATTATTAAAACTAAACTTGATCATATATATATACACATATTTAATTATTTCCAACATGATCACTTTCAAATTACGAAAAAGCAGTTTTTAACATTGAATTTGTTCTCTTAATCTTTTGATTTTAGAAACACATTTCAAATAAAACATCTATATAAATAATAATCTATAATAACTACTGACATATATAATAATTCGCACACATAAAACTACAATCTACATTCTTCAAAATATTTTTGTCTGTTCACTTTTATACAGAGAAAAAATTCTACAGCAGGTTTTAAATTATGTCAGGATACATTTTTAACAAAAATCAAATCATTACTATAAATAAAATTTTACTATGTCATAGGAAGAGGTAGTTATTGTCGAAAATAGTATCTTTATCAAAACTGCACAAAAGAATCTAAATTGTAAAAATGCTTTGTTTTATATATATATAGGGGTTTTTTTTTCTTTTATATTAGCTTTTTATAAGAATTTCTTTACAAAGTTAATCTGATGATTGCCCGCAATAGTAACTGTAAAAATTCACAAAAAAATGTAAAAATTTGCTAACTGCAAAAACGACTTTTGGCATTTACACTAAATCTTTTTAAGAACTGTCTTCTTAATAACATTATACTTTTGTATGTATTATATAAGTTTGTTACAATAGCTAAACTATATAGGGGTGGTCAACCCAAATGACCTTGCGGGCCAATTCGGAAAAACACTATAATCCCGCGGGCAGCATATAAAAATACAATCGAACCTCTATATTGCGAATATTTCTATATAGCGAACTTTTTTCTTGAACCAAGAACATTTCACAATTTTCTTCGTAAAATAACCTCTTTTTAGCAAAGTGCATTTTCTATACAACGAACTTGTTCTCTTGCGATTAATTTTTTTTCGTCCTGTTTCAAAAGTATTCCTGGATATTTCGAGTTTTTTCTCCTCTAACACATTTTATGGTAATCAATAACCTTAAACAGGTTTTACCAGATGCCTAACTCACCGCGAGCAATAAAGTTACCGTAAGTTTTCAAAAAAAACTCAAATAAAATTAGAAGATTTTATCAGTAATTAAATTTAAGGAAGCATGTGGTAGTGTATGCTTAAAATTACTGAATACAAAATAATGTATGTTTAAAATTACTTGTAGGCTTATATATATAAAATTAGAAAATGTTCTTAAAATTCAACAATTTTTGTATAAAATTATTTCCTTAACGTTGAAAATATAGTGTACTCCTCGATATTCTTTTTCTTGTTTTCCTTGCTGTTCTTCTTACTTTTTTTTATGGGTAAGATATATAAAATTAATAGCTATTAAAAAACAAGTAATATAAAAAAAATATTTAAGTCAATTTCTACTTAAATCAACAAAGAAAATTTTTATTTTAGCTACTTTTTATTTAATAGTTACAATTATAATACATGTATAAATGTATAAATATGTATATACATATGATACATTTACATGTATAAATATGTATATACATATTATATATATTTACATGTATAAATATGTATATACATATGACAGAGTCACATCATTAAGTAGTAATTTATTTTAATTAATTATAATTAAATTATCATATTTTTACCCAAAACAATAGTGTATAGAAAATTGCAGCTCAAACGAGCGCTTTAAAATGTGAGGAAAAAAACCTTTTTATGTTTTGACGTAAGTCGCCAAAATTGATGCCAACGTGGCTGTATTTATAATTCTTTAAATAATTAGATTTTATCAATTAATTTTTATTAATTATAATTTAATTATTGTACTGTTATCTAAAATAATCATGTATATAAAATTTCAGCTCAATTTAACGCTTCAAAATGTATTTTATTAACGATTGAAAATTCCACGAAGATAAATAAATAAATATATAGAGAGTGTGAGCTAATGTTAGGTACTGAAAATTTAAAAAAAGGTGTGAATAATTACTTTTTTAATATATGGTGTTTTTTAATTTAAAATTTGTTTCATGAGGTTTATAAAGTATATTGAAAGATGAACCTCTATATAACGAATTTTCCATATAACGAACTTTTTTCCGGGATTTAGCGACTTCATTAAAGGGAAGTCCGACTGATCTTTATATTAGATTTGGACCCATTACAAATACTAGTTGGAGTTAAAATGTAAAACAGGATGAACTATTATTATTGCTTTCATTATTTTTCATGTATATAGATATAGATAATATAATAATTATAACGCAATGACTAAATAATGTTTAATTTACTTAAGAGGACTTGGCATCTTTCAAAAGTCAAAAATCGATGAAATATCGATTTTTCAATGTTTATCTTAAAATGTAGTTTGATACATCTGGTATAACTGTGCGAAGTTTAGAAACGATCTGATTATTTTAAATGTAGTAAAATGTATTTTAAATATTTTGACAGCTCTGTCAGCTGTTTAAATGCCACGCCCACCTCAATGCTTACACATTTTTACTTGAGAATAATTCTAATATTTTACGCAAAAAACTACACAGAAGAAGAGGAATCCGTTAAGCTGTGACTTCCAGCAAAGTTGTTTATTTACACTAGCTTTGTGCCAATTTCGCTTTATGTGTGCTTTTTAATTTCATAACTTTTTTATTTCATAGAAACCTAAAACAGCATTTTTTAATGCTACTTTAATCATAATTCATTTTTTACTAGTTAATATTATCGCTAATATGCCTCTTAGGAAACGCTCAGTACGTGCTTTGCAAATGAATGTAAAGCGATGGCGTAAAGAGAATTATGAATTTGAAGTAACCAAAAATTCAAATGTACAAAATGTACGCCTGGAAAAATTGAACACTATGGTAAAAAAGGATACGTCTGCTGTTGGAAATTACATATTGGTGGACTTTAACCAAGTTAATAATCTACTTCGAAGTGCAAAGTGCCAATATTGTGAAAAACAAACTTTGAAACTGGAGCGTGGGGCCAAGTTAGGACTTTCATATAATTTGAAACTATTGTGTAGCAATTGTGATGAAAACAAAACTGTTGTGAATATGTCTCTAAAGTCTAGTCCTACCAGCCATGATGTAAACTTGAGAATAACTCAAGCTTTTTTCACACATTGGGAAAGGTTATTCAACCATTGAAAAATTTTGTATGGTGATGAACATAGATCCTTTTTTATCAGTTACATATGGGAAGTGTGCAAGACGGCTGGATAACGCATATACTCTGGCATCTGAAAACATATTTGTGGAAATCCACCGAGAGATTAAAGATGCGTACAAGAATGGAACTGAAATCACCGACCTAAGCGTTAGTTTTGATGGAACGTGGCTAACTCGTGGTCACACTCACTCATCGGTGTAGGATGTATTATAGATATGCTCACCGGATATGTCGTTGTCTTTGAAGTGATCAGTACGGTATGTCGTCATTCCTCCGTGGCAAGAAACAAGCTAGGCGAGTCGAGTGCTGAATTCAGCATATGGTATGAAGGACATAAAAGTGAATGTGATGTAAACCACTTGGGCTCATCTACATCAATGGAAATGGAAGCAGCGCTTACCTTATGGAAAAGAACCATTTCACTCGGATTTCGTTACATCATAGTTTTATCCGATGGTGATTGTAAAACGTTCAGTTACTTGTCTCAGAAAAAAGTGTATAGACCTGATATTGTGATAAAAAAGGAAGAATGTATCAATCATGTCACTAAGCGGTTAGGAACAGCTTTGAGATCTACTGTGAAAGACTGTCATGCTCAAAGTGTTTCTTTAGGTGGTAAATCTCATGGTAGTTTGAAAGAAGCAACAATTAAAAAATTAACTACTTACTACCAAAAGGCTATCTTGAGAAATAAAGGGGATGTGAATGCTATGAAAACAGCAATATATGCTACATTGTTGCATAGCATTTCTACAGATGCTAAACCACAACATTCGAAGTGTCCTGCAGGAGAACACTCATGGTGTTTCTACCAATCTGCGATTGCTAATGGTGAAAAACATGGCAATCATAAATTAGATGTAGGAACATCAATAAATGAAAAGTTTCTGCCAAAACTTCTTCCAATTTATCAAAGACTTGCATCTAATGAATTGTTAGAAAGATGCATTCGATGTGGAACACAAAATGCAAACGAGAGTTTGCATAGCATGATTTGGGCAAAGTGCCCAAAAGAAATTTTTGTGAACAAAAGACGTGTTAAGCGGGCAGTAACAGAAGCTGTCTGCGAATACAATAAGGGTACATTACGTACCACAGTAGAAACCCAGAAAGCATTAGGTGTACCTACTATAGGTTCTACCAAACAACTTGCTACTATCTTGGATTGTCGAAAACAACAATTTAGAAAACGTCGTCAAAATACCAGTAATAAACTGGCTCTTAAGCTTATTAAAAACGCAATACATAGAAAAGAGTTATTAGAGCTAAGAAGAGAGAAGGAATAACTTATGGTGCAGGCCAATTTTAAAACAAAACTGTCTTTAAAAAGTAGTACATTTTAGATTAAACTTGTTTTACTTTATTTTATATTAGATGTTCATTTAAGTAGCAAATTAATTTTATACACGCTTTTAAATTTTCTATTGTACATTTCATGTACCTTCACTTCATTTATTTTATGCATATCATTTATTTTTGAATATATTTTATACATGTTTCTTGCAAAAATAAGTTAGATATGATATTTCCCATTTTTCGTAATTTTGGACTTACAAACAAGCATTTTGTAAAATGCTTATATTTTTGTTTAATGTTTAACAATTAAATTGTATTATGCTTTATTTTAAAGGTATATATCTATACAATATATTGAAAAAATTATTACAAATCTTAGACATTGTTTTGATATTTATTTACTGATTGGTATTCTTAAAACTGCGTTTTCTCAGTTTAAGTTTTTTCGT
>BMAV01019428.1:34788-54702 GCA_019973955.1 Trichonephila inaurata madagascariensis
GGTCTTCAGTGGTACAAAAATTAAACACATGACGCGCCGGCCATGACTATGATCCCGATTGATTTTTGGAGTAAAGAATTAATTTTATTTATGTTTGATTTTATATTGATGGTTAAGGTTTAATTATACAATACATTGAAAAATCGCATGTACTTAAACAGTATTTTCTTATTCATGTGCAGCTGAGTTATAACTTAAATTACCGGAAAAAGGGCACAATATTTTTCTACTTTTATTTAGTTTTTCCACATACAGTAGAACGTCGTTTATCCGAATCAATTGCGTCCGGACACCGTTCGGATTCCCGATTGTTCGGATAACCGAAAACCGAATGCGATTCATGCAGTATATGAAACCGGACACTATACGAATATTGAAAATCATCACATGCGGAAAGCGTGCTTGAAGAAAAAGCAAAATAGATGCATTTTGCATCTATTTTGCTTTTTTATTTCTATTTTGTATCTATTTTGCTTTGCTACTACTATTCAAAATTTTACCTTTATTGTGGAAAATAATCACTTAATTTCCGCTGTACCATTGTGAACATTCCTTTTTTCTCTGCAAGGGCTCAAAAAACACTGGTCCGGATATTTGATGCTCCGGATAATAAACGTTCGGATAAACGACGTTCAACTGTACAAACATTTTTTAAGTTTTACTTACTATTTTTCTCCGAAAAATTTATTTGACACCATTTTGATTTAAATGGCGCATTGAATCATTCAACAAATAGTTATAAAATTTTTATAATTTAAAAATTTATAACCTAGTTTAAGGTATCCGCGTAGTCAGATACCTTAAAATAGTGAATTTTGCCAAAAATTAGCAAATTTTTTTTTATGATTTTATTTTATAGGCCATCTTATTAGCTTTATAAAAATATCAAGTTTATTATTTTCCATTCTCTAGAAGAAAAACTACTAGTGTGTGTGTTTTAGTAAAATCAGATGCCACTGCTTTAAGGTATCTGACTACGTTCGGAACCGTGATTTTAAAAAGGCGCATAAATGGATAATTTTCATGATATTTAGTTCATAGTTTTAGTTTTATCTCATTAGAATACATGTATAAAATTGTTTTAAGGACATTTTGACAAAAAAAAATCATTTAAATACAATATTTCGGCTAAAAATTAACTTAGAATAAACTTTTTTCAAAATGTTCTCCTTTTGTAAAAAATGCTCCTATTATAATAATATTTTGCCTGTATATAGATCAGACCTCTGTATAGAGGCTCAACTACGATTTTTGAAAAATTCACATTATTTTCAGAGTTACAACCATTTAAAATAAATATCGGCGTTTTTTTTCTTAAAATTTCTCCCTTGTGTTGTCGTAAAACATGGATAAACCCACTTCTAAGTTATATGTTTCAAAAATTTTAGTTGAACCTCTGTACAGAGTTCTTAGCAATATACAGGCAAAATATTATTATAATAGAAGCACATTTCACAAAGGGAGAATATTTTGAAAGTGGGTCATTCTATGTTCATTTTTTGTCAAAATATTTTGTATTTAAATAATTTTTTATTGTAATACTATTCTTAAAACAATTTTATATACATTTTCTAATCTAAGTGACACTAAATATCATAAATATTATCCATTTACACGCTTTTGCAAAATAACGGCTCCGAACGTAGTCGGATATACCTTAAGCAAGATGTAATACTTTAAAATGCGTTTTACCCGAAATGTTTTTTTTTTTTTTTTAATATACTGAAACGGGGACAGTGATTGCTCAAAAAGTTTTGAAAATAATTAACTGAAATTGTTTGTGTGTGTTCTGTATAATAGTAGAAGTGTTTTAACCTTGAGATTTAGCAATCACTGTTTTATTACAAAATTTACAGTCCCTTATGTGAATATAATCACTGTTTTTTAAGCAATTTCATTTAATAACTAAGATGAAGTGCTCTAGTTTTTGTAAAAATTAAAATATCTCTTATCCTGAAGTTCATTTTAAAAATGAATAGCAAAGCAACTCATTAAAATTGAAAAATTGAAAATTTGTTCATAAACTTTTGGTACAGAATGAACCCCGTTTATGTAATTTTTTGTACATTTTTACCAATTTTAGTAATAACAATTTCATTTTCTCTTCCTAATTTTAGCATATTTTTTAATATAAATTTACTAAATAAATCTAAAAACACAAAAAAAAATTCCTATATCTCTATTTTTTTTAAAAAAAAAAGTGTCGCAAGTAGTCGGATACCTTAAGAATGTCTTAAATTAAAGAGCCATCATAAAGGCTAATGTTTCCCATAAGGCATAGAGCAAATTCATTCCAATTTTTTGTGTAGCTTAGGAACTAGAATAAACCCTTCAGAGGTAATTTATTACATAATAAATCAATATATGTGATTTATTAATGTAATTAATTACATATTGAATCAGGGTTTATTTTTCTCAAAACATGTCAATAAAATAATTAAATTAATTAATATCGAATTTTTTTGTTGTCATTCGATATTTCAATTTTATAATCCAAATTTTTCATTTTAATTCATTTCTAAGCCCTTTAACTGTCAAGTTATTTTGATGATTTGGGTACATAAATTTTTGCCATTATGCGAAAGGCTAAAAAATGAAGCTGAAATAAACTACTTCCTATATGTATTCGGGAATGTGTGCATTTAAATTCCATATTTCTCATATTATCTTACAGATTTCAATTAAGTTTAAAAAAGAAGCAAACTTATAATGTATAAAACGTCCATTGAGATACACAATATTAAAAACTAAATTTAGAAGGATAAATGGACATTGCAAGACATTCTCAAAAATATTAAACACAAAATGTATTTCAAATCAGATTTTATATCATGTACGAGGAAGGACAAATCCATGATGTAAAGAGCATAAGAATGAAGTTCGAATATAAAATGCTGAATGTGATTTAAATATTCTACACTTTTCAACCCAAACCCAGAGCTAAAATGATGTGGCTTAGAAAGAGGCAAAAAACGTATTGCAAATGTAGACGATCAACTGTTTGTATATATACCACAATCTGATTTTTAAAAATTATTTGAATACTTTAACAAGGATGATGGGTTAAAAACGTAAATGGAAAGACGAGAGCAGAAATTTTTAGTAAGAATGAAGGTAGAAGTTAAAGAGTGCATACCTTTTTATATTTCATATGATTTTGCCAAGTGTAATAAAGCCAATTACTTGAATTACTCTCTGATAATTGCTTATATATACTTCAGTCAAAATCGAAGGAGAAAACCCAATATATACATTAACAACTCTATGAATAACAACTTGCAAGCATTGTATTAGCATTCTACAGCAATGCAACTAATACATTTATCAGGGTTTTGCCCATGATAAAAGCCTATATTCTGATGAAAGTTCATTTAAATAAGTGGTAATCTCATGCTATACGTGTACTCTCAAAGATTCAGGAGGATACTTATTGTTGAAGACCGACTTTTTTAAAAAGTATCTACACGGAAAAATTATTCCTAAAAACTATATTCGAAATACTCTTTGAGAAATTTTATAAATAAAGTAGATTTAGAAATTTTTTTTTTTTCATTTCCTTACAAAATATAAATGACAAATCGTATTTCACTTTCTAATTTTTCAAAAAAAGTTATTTTCTATGTATAACTCAAGTGAAAAAGTATATCAGTCATATACATTTCAGTTATATTTAATCTCACAATTATATTTATTGTTTAGAAACTCGTTCTGCGATACTATACTTTTTAATATATAATTTTATTATGTAAGATATCAATTTTATCGAAGGAATAAATAGAATTAAAAAAAAACATTTAATTCTTCAAAAGTGAAACAGTGGAAATAACAGTATCAAAAAACATTAGTGTTTGCAAGATACAATTTTCTTCTATATTTTCTCTCTTAGATCTCATGTATTTTTCTTGGGTGTGTTGCCAGAGACTCAGTAGGAAATTAAAAATAAACGCGAAGTATAAAATTTTTATAAAACCTTAATTAAAATGAGCTGTATTTCATTGTGGACATTTTTTGCATAACAGATAATCAGTCAAAACTTATCGCACTTTTTTGTAATATTATTGTATAAATCTAATTTTTTTTTTATCACAAATGTAAACTTTTACCGCCAAACAACAGATAGAAAAGTTGTAAAAATGTCAGAATCTTCGAATTTTTAAGATTACGTTAGAGCATTTAATCAAGCTCAGGAAGAAAATAAAGAATGTTAGGACCAAGGCCATTGGTTTAAATTCAAGGTTATGATCAAGGACATTAGTTTAAATTCAAGATTACGACAAAGGAAATTGGTTTAAATTCAAAAAAGTATGCACCTTGACCTAAGGGCTCTTTGTCACGGGATTCCTCTGTTGGCTGTCACTTCACAATTGAATCACGGACTATCATAACATTCCCCAAATTGCCACACCGCTTACTCTAACTTCTGTTATTTAAAAGCTTCCTAATTTGCATCTTTCTTTCACGCTTCACATCTTGGGTTTGGTTGGAAAAGAGTTGCCATTAATTCTGTCCCCAAAGAACCCAAAAGGACATGTTTATGAAAAGACGCGTGAGCCCGTCACAGCATTAATGATTTAAAAATTGAACAAATTATTAACTAATTAATGCATTTCTTACAGCTAATGGAAAAATTTTAGTGCATTACAAATAATGTAACAAAATATGTATGTGACTAAAAATATGTGTAAAATTTGTTCGCGTTCTAAGACTTTCAAGCACTTGATTTCTTTGATTCATGGCCCTTTTGCTAAGTAAATTGGGACACCACATTGCTTTACGTGGTCATCACGTCAATTTAAGACTCAGAACACGAAAATTTAATTAATAAATTCCCACATAGCTAATTAATCGATGAATTGTTATACTAGGTAGGATTCAAAAGTTCCCGGACTGAGCCTATAATGTAAAATATCTTTGCAGTAGAAAGACTGAGATAACGTTTCTATGTTACTGCATTCTTCCCCATTTCTAAAAACGATTTTTCTTTAATCAAGTAGTCGGTGGCTCACCACGGCATTGTATTTTGTAAGCAGTTGCATTTAGTAACCGGCGATTGAAAGAAATTAAGTTTGTAGAGAACAGAATGAATATCGAATTTTGTAGAGTGCTATAGAGACTAACGAAATGTTGAAAGCATGTGTACAGCAGTGATATACATCAGTGATCCACAACCCCCGGTCCGTGGATCAAATGGTGCCAGGCCGCCTAAAGAACATTAAACTATTGCCTTTTTATTTAAAGTGGTGCATTTCTCTCGGATTTACGCAACTTTCCGCGGAAATCACTTTATATTCCACGTTAAGTCCCTTTTATTCATTTTTGGTGTAATTATATTTTATTCTGAAGGCATATTTAAATGTAACTCAACTAAAATTTTTAAATCAAAACAATCTAAACTATAAACAATTAACGTGTCCCACCCTCAGCGGGCCGAGGTAAAATTATCAAACTTTGACCAGTCCGCAGCGATAAAAAGGTTGCGGAGCACTGATAAACATGATCGAAAATGCAAGCTTTTGAGTGACAACGACATTTCAGAGAAGGCTGGGAAAGTTTTGATGACGAGGAACGCTCTGGAGTCCGTAGACTTCTCACACCACTGAAAACATTGAAAAGGTTTCTACGGCGATACGTTGGAACAGGTTTCAACCAACGACGGGGTGGAAACGTGAACAACTATTTCGCCACATCCTCCTTACTCTCCTGATTTAGCCTCCTACGACTTCAGAATATTTCCAGAAGTGGCACATAGCTCTTAGTGTCGTCGATTCCAATCTGCAGATGAAGTTAAAAGTGCATCGCAGGCTGAATTAAAGGACATAGCTAAAATGAATTCTAGAAATGTTTCGATGACCTTTACAAGAGATGGAATGAGTGTGTTGTTGCTCAAGGGTCTTATTTCAAAGGAGGATGTGTTTCAGCAATTTAATTGGTATTATTTTTTAAGGCTGTTTTCGGCTAATGTTAAAGTATATGACTCAAATGATGAATATGTTTTCATATATAAAAGTATTCAAACATTAATATTATATTCTGGCTTCACTATCCTGTAGAGAATCACTTATTTTATCATACTACTCATTTTTAAACGAGTTGTGACTCGTTTTTTTCTTTTATAAAATGTGTTTCGCCTTTTTTCTCCTATACTATAATGCTAAATGAGCTATCCCTTTACACGTTAAACGGAAAAACTAATTATTTATGAAATATTCTGAAGTTTTAAAAACGCTATACTATAAACAAATGCATGAGTTACAATGTAGCAAATTTTTATAAAAATTGAAGCATTTTTTCTGTCTAAAAATGTGCTCCGCGTTAAGATCACGCTCTTGTACATATGGCGAAAACAACCTTAAGTTATAGACTCAGTCCGGAAACTTTTGAATCCTACATCGCATATGTACTGAAATATTTTTAGAATATCAACAACGTATAGATTTTGAAATAAAAATGTTATTTTTAAATAAATGCATTGTATACGCATACTCTTTTACTTTCTTAAAATCACAGTGGCCTATTACCTGAAAACCATACAAAGTTTCATCAAAATCCTATCCCTTTTATTAAACTGTAGCTTTCAGCTCCCAATATGTTTCTTTAAAAACGATACAAACTTCATAAGCAAATATTTATTGCTGTCGTAATTAATGCTGAATAATTTAGTCCAAATTTGAAGCCAAGCATCCTCATAATCACTTAAGTGCCGCTAGAAGTTCTTATCGTGTTCACTTACACGCGTTATGTTTGTTTTTCAAGATGACTGTTAGAAAAAGATTTGCGTTTCTTTTTTTTTTCCAATGTTTTTTGCAGATCAAGAATGAGAGGAAAAAAAATCCCCATTACCATAACCTAAAAAAGAATTTCTGTTATTTCTTCCGTTGGGTTTTTGTGAGACGATTTTTTTTTATCCAGCTCTTTATGTTTTGTTTCTTTAAGGAGGAAAAAAATTCTTATCACACATTTTTTCTCTCCTTCATAAAAAAAAAGAATTTTTTCCCCATCTTTTCGTTTTTATAATATGCAACTTTTTTTTCGCAATGCTCTTTGATGGTGTTGTGATGCTTATCTGATAATGGGTTTGGATAATGCAATGTTACACAATTTAGTTTCAATGCTCGTATGCTTGTGAAAAAAAATAAAGAAAACAAAAATTTAATACGTCTTTGTTCCCTTTTTTTCTCTTTTAAAAGACATCTACTTCTTTTTGTAGTAAGCTGTATCATTTTCAAGAAACAAAGGTACATTGTTCAGTTATTACGCTTTTTTCTGCTTTATGATTACGCTGTTATTCAAAATTTATATCTTTAATTAACTTTTGAATGGAACTCGTATATCTAATTTACAAATCTGGTAATAAGATGAAGATAATCATCAATTATTGATGTAGAATGTTCCAAATGTAGCGTATTAAAAGAATTTCATTTTTTATAATAGGACTTTTTTACACGAAAATATTTGACATTATCAGTTGAGACTTTTACTTCTCAGACTTTTCTACTGAAGAAAGTGCAGTGAATTAATTAAAAAATATTAATATTCATTATAATTCGCAGTGGTACACATAGGAATTTTTTAACCATTTTCGCGTGCGCGCGAATCATACCTCAATACGACGCCAAACATATTCTTTTGATTTTATCGATTATTGGGAACAAAAAACAATACAAAATAAATTATTGAATAAATAATTAGCATTTATTAATGAAATGAATTATAAGTAACCAATACTTAATTAAATTAACAGAAATACTATGTACATAGAATGCATACAGTCGGACCTCTATATAATGAAATCTCTAAATCCCGAAATAAAGTTCGTTATATGGAAATCTTGTTATGCAATAATTCATCTTTCAATATACTTTAGAAACCACATGAAACATATTTAAATTCATAAACACTTATATATTTTTAAAAAAAGTAATTATTCTCACACCTTTTTGTAAATTAATACCTATTTTTATTTTATTTATCTTACTTAAAATAAAAAAGAGAGAAAGAAAAACTTCAAGGGAAATAAGAAAAAAGAATGTCGAGAAATAAACTAGATTTTTATTACTAAGAAAATAATTTTATATTTAAATTAACGAATTTTAAGAACATTTTCTAATTTAAATCATATTAATAATTTTAAACTTAGCATTATTTTATAACTAGAAATTCTAAACATACATTACCACATGAGTCTCCCTAAATTTAGTTACTCATAAAATCTGTTAATTTTGTTTGAGGTTTTTGTTTGAAAAAATACTTTGTTTCATAGCATACACCTTACATCTTTGCGATGCACTAAAAATCCCTTCACAAGAGAAAAAGCTCGTTTTATAGAAAATATACTTCGCTATTGGGAGGTTTTTTTTTACGAAGGAAATCGTGAAATGATCTTGTTCCAGGAAAAATTCGCAAAATAGAAGTTTGTAATGTGAAGGTTTGACTGTGTATGTTACTATATACATAGGATTATAATCAATGAAAAAATCAAGGATGGTGGGAGGGGTTCCGGACCCCTGGAGCCTGACCTGCTTTGTGTGCGCCATTGTTAATTTGCATTTAATTTTATTAAATTTATTACTATATTTTCCCCTGAACTGCTAAACTAAAATCAAATAATTGAAATTTGTAGAATTTAAACATAAGTTTTGTACAATTTCGCAATATTCAAAATTATTTTCTTTAAAAAATAGCTTAAAAGTATTTGTATAATATGAAGCGAAAAATGTTTCACATTTTCTTTTAACACATGCACATAATGCTTGTTATTAAATTTACAGTCATGACTATTTTTCTGAAGTAATACATTAAGTCTCCTTAAGACTATTCAAGACTGCAACTTAATCTTCTTGGATCTTGAGAAATCCCAGTTTGAAGTTGAAACTATCTTCGTCGAATGTCACACAGAGGAAGACTATAATCCAGAATTCATTTTTCGAGAGTAAAGAAGCTAAAATATTAAAATAACTTCGTATTGTTATAATATAGGCAAATCCCTTTTCTCTTTAACTCGTAAAATTAAAAATCCATTTTTAATTTTTCTCGTCAAGTCAAAAATCCATTTAAAATTATAGTACAGGAGACAAAATATGGAAGAAATTTTATACTACATAAAAATGGATTAATTCAAATATAAAAATGAATAATGTAATAAGATATGCAATTTATGTTATGATATTTGCAAATAATTTTATTTGCATTTGGTTTAGTTAGATTCGTTAGATTTCGTTCGCTGAATAATTAGATATTTAGTAAAAACGCACTTTCGCTGGGCCGCTTTTCCGCTTAGGCACGCTAGGCACTTGCCTAGGGCACAAAAGTTTTGGGAGTACAAAAAAATGGAGGGTGAAAAAAGAGAAAAAATTAGAATTACAGTGAGCGAACTACACACACCGCCTAGCGAATCATGTATGCGTTATGTTTGTATGCAAATGTGTCCCCAGAACTATGAAAAACATCTACTGTGGATAATAAAATGCTTAACAGTTTTATGTTGCTAAATACTCAAAATTTTATTACAACGTAAATTGATTACAATGATGTCATTAATGATTTTGCGATGATCAAAGCTCGAAGAAAACCTTTCTTGTACAAGTACAATGACAGTGATTCAACAAAGGATTAAGATATTAAAAGTAATAGGTAGTAAAGCGATAAGTGATGATAATTAACAAGTTGATAGTAGTTCATACAATAATGCGTACTCTATATCATAATTGTAAACGATTTCATTAATTTGCTGTACTAATTCACAAAAGGGTAGGTGGTTCGTAATGCCATAAAATAAGAAAGGAAGAGTGTCCAAGCCATGCCACATCCTTTCCTTATGCGGCCAGTTGACAGCCCGGGACACGGCGGTTCATAGTTGATGGATAAGGGAAAGTTTGTCCAAAAAGCAAAACCAAAGAAAGGAAAATGAGTATGAGAGTTTTAAGAAAAATCTCTCTCGAACCAAAACTTTCAAAATAAGAACTGAAGGAGGAGGCGCTCCGGAAATAATGGGGGGAGGGGGCATAACAATTTGAAGTGCCTAGAGCGCCAGGGTGGTTAAAAACGGCCTTGCCCTTTCGGCTTTTAAACAGATCGGGTTTTATTCAAAAATATACAGTAAGTATTGATTATCAAAGGGGATAGATTCATGATATGTTGGATGAACAATTTATGCGTATAATGTTTCTCTCCTTTGTCGTAGAGTCTGTTCTTTCATCACAAAGTAGTCCGGCGTGATAAAATACCTACTCAAAGATTATCGGCATTTTGTGCGCTAATTTAGAAATAAAAACTTATAATGGTGTCTGACATTTATTGCATTGTCTTCCCGTAAAAGAAAACTCGTTCAAGATGTACGAAGTATGATTTCTTTTTATTAAACAAAATGATTTCCCGGGCTCTCAGCTTGGAAAAAAACGTCAAAAAAGTAAGCCTCAAACTTCAAGTAAACGAAATAACTTAACAGATAAGACAAACACTATACGTGAATTTCAACTTAAATTTGTGAATATAGATACTATCTTGTCTAAAACGTTATACTTGAAATAAATTTTGCGTAAAGCTCAATAAGAATAGCCGCCAAAAAGATTGACGGCTGTACCTATTGTGAAAGTCCAAAAACAACGTTATATGCTAAACTCGAAAATGTGATTCAATTTACCATTTTGCATGTTTGCATAAACAACTTCGAGAAAATGTGGGCTCTCTCACTGGAAAAAACAAAATCTGCAGAACAGAATGAAATCACAAACAGAATGTAAAATGAAAACAAAAATATTCACAAACCAATATATGACTTCAAGTTTTATTTATGATGTGACATTCAAACTGATAGTGATATAGTTTTTTTTTATTTGTTATAAGCCAAATCTTATTTTTTTCTCTTCAAGTTATAGCGGCTTTTAAAGAGAGAGAAGAGATTCTATGCCCGGGGTAAGCATTAAATCGATCGCGATCGACCCATGGACTGACAAGACATTTTAGGGTGACCGCCTGAAGATTATTAATTATTAATTATATACCTAAATATTCAAGATTGGCTGACAGTATGCAGACTAAATCTTCTATAGACTATAACTACAAGAACTAACTTTAAATGCACATAATTTATTTTTTAATGAATTTTGAATTGTTTGATAATATTTGATATTATATTTGTGGGTATTTTTATTATGTTATCGGGTGTTTTGCTTTAAGGTATCCGACTACGTTCGGAACCGTGATTTTAAAAAACCGCATAAATGGATAATTATCATGATATTTAGTGTCACTTAGATTAGAATACATGTATATAATTGTTTTAAGGACATTTTGACAAAAAAAAATTATTTAAATACAATATTTTGGCAAAAAATGAACTTAGAATAATCTTTTTTCTAAATGTTCTCCTTTTGTGAAAATGCTTCTATTATAAAAAAATATTTTGCCTGTATATATATAGCTCAGATCTTTCTACAGAGGCTCAACTAGAATTTTTGAAAAATTCACATTATTTTCAGAGTTACCACCAATTTAAATAATTATTGGCGTTTTTTTCTTAAAATTGCTTCCTTCTGTTGTCGTAAAATATGAATAAACCCACTTCTAAGTTATATATTTCAAAAATTCTAGTTGAGCCTCTGTACAGAGGTTTGAGCTATATACAGGCAAAATATTATTATAATAGAAGCATTTTTCACAAAAGGGGAACATTTGGAAAAAATATTATTCTAAGTTAATTTTTTGCCGAAATGCTGTATTTAAATAATTTTTTTTGTCAAAATATTCTTAAAATAATTTTATACATGTATTCTAATCTAATTGACAATAAATATCATGAAATTTATCCATTTATGCGCTTTTTTAAAATCACGGTTCCGAACGTAGTTGGATACCTTAAACGTGGTCTTAAAGGCGTAAGTTGTTGTTTTTATTGTAGTTATATAAGTAAATACATATTAAGTATTTATTATTAAATTATAATAAACATTGTAGACCATTTTCTCAGCTCACCACACCTACGCCACTGGGTGGACCGCAACACCTTAAAAAAATTAGAAGTAGCCCATACCCGGGAAAATTGTGCCCGCCCCTGGTCTATGCGAAAGCAATAAATTCTACTATGAGTATTCGGTAAGCATCTACATTCCGAAATTAAAATTTAACAATGGTGAAAAGTTTGCTTAAAATTGTCAGGAATAATTATGGGAGCATTTTTTACAATCAAGAGATAAAAAAGTTCGTTAATCAGTGGTCAAAAACGAAAATGAAGAAGCTTCTTTAAATTGAAAGAATAAGAATGGTACTGTTTTTGGATCCCGTATTTTTAAAATTATAAATATATTAAAATGTTGTTGTTTTTCTGTATACAAATTAGTACTTGAAAATAAAAATGAATGAATATATTAAAAGATCTGAAGTGATATGCTGAATAACGAAATTTAGATGCTGAAAACTTCTAAGTTTCGTCGAATTTTTTTCTCCTCTTCAGCTTGTGGTTAGACATTTTTAAAAATTGTTTTATCGATTCTGTTTTCCTATGATCTTAAATATTTTTCCATTCAAAAGTAGCAAGGCCCGTTCTTAACGGATCTCTACTCAGCAAAAGAAATATGCCTTCCAAATTGCAAGTCTGTCAGTCTAATAGTTTCGAAGGTCTCGGGAAGACTGAGAGAGTGAAGGAGCTAAGCGTTTTTTTTTTTCTTCTTATATATACATAATTTGCGTGAATGAAAAATAACTTTCAACTTCTATTTATTAGGTCATAATTGGTTCTCAAAATCCGTATGCAAAAGTCGAATTGATAACCGTCTATTTTTCGAACATCATCTAGGTCACTCCACCGTACTTCTGAAAACATTAACAAAATGTTCGGGGATAATCCAATCAATAAAAGAATCAATCGTTTCACCCAAAGTTCGGAAGTGAAGATAAAGATCTTAAAATCACCATATAATTATAGACTTCATTAATTTTTGATAATTTTCTACTTGGTTTCAGATGATCTTTGGAAAATATGTCTTGAAGTATCAGCAGAACAAAGTGTACATTATCTTACCATTGTTTGCCTTATAGATTCACGGGGTGTTAAAATCGAAAATTTGTGTTCTAAATTCTTTTATTGCTGATGCTAAAGACAAGAGGAGGTATACATAAATGTATACATCGTCATACATTCTACGTCTACGTAGATTCATAGACGTATATGAATCTACGTAGAATTATTATCGGAGAGAAAAATAGCTCCACTATAATAATCGGAAATAATCTGTATTATAACTGAAGTCAAAGGCTGTTTCCGGAAAAGCACAAACAACATTTCAGTCAGACGATGCCGCTTGAATAAATGTTGTTGACAATACCCGAGGTGATCAATAAATAAAGGTCTATTCTATCTATTAAGTCATCGTATTTTTATTCATTTCTATAATTTGATTCCATACTTTTAGGGAAATTTTCCATCAAGACATAGAGAGATTCGTTTTTTACCTTTGATAACTATACCTAGTATTTCTAATAGTATTTTGTTTCAGATTAAATCTCAACTATATTTCCATTTAAAGAAGAATTATTTCATGTAGTTAAGTGAAAAATGTATGTTAAAAGGCCCCTTTGTAATGTACTTTTTGCTACTTTCCATCGAAATATAATGATCTTTTTTCAAATATTTTTCTTCGTATCGATTAAGGTTTTTTGAAGAAAGTCACATATATATATTATTTTTTCCACAAGTATAAACATAATTTTGTATATAAGTCCAGCAGATTACTTTTTTTCGAATTTAAAACAAAATCACATCTCTTAAATGCCTCCGCATAATATTGAGTTAATCGACTTTCGAAGATTTACAGACATCCTTTCTTTACTTGTAAAGTTAGACATTATACAAATGGAACCAATTCTTAAAAATATCTTTGTTCTTTCTTTTTCACCCTAAGAAAAACACTCTATTTGTACCTTTCCCTTTTTCTTGATGATATATATATATATATATATAACATATCAATACATTATATTAAAACTTTTCTTCAAAAATTTTTATTTGTCTTTTTCCGAGCACATTATTCTTTTTAACTTTCTGGAAACTCGGTGGCTTTTCGTTTCTCAAAACTAGGCATTTTAGACTCCTTTATTGATTTTAGAACACCAAACGCAATATTAAAACAAAAAGATGTATTTTTCCATTATCATGCCCTTGTTATTGTAACAGATTTAAAAAAAATGAAAGCTTTAACAAATAATAATGTGAGTTTTAGGGGTAATTTAATTGTTGAATTTACTTACATTCTCTCTATGTTATGCTTCGTTAATGAATAATTTTTTTAACATTAAACCAGTGGTCTTCAAAGTTTTTCGACTTATGGAACCCCTAGCACTAAAAAGTGTCTTCGTAGAACCTCTTAGAACGAGAAAGTGTTTTCGTGGAACCCTATATTCAACATACACTCTTAGAAGAAGAAAATATACCTTATAATATTTAAAGTAGATCAACAATAGTTCAGTGTAAAGGCAATTAAAAAAAGTATTGCATTTATTATTAAAAAATTTTAATCTACTTTTAATATAATTTACTCATTGATAATATTAATCTGTGATCCAAGTGTCACCTACCCATTCATTGTGTTTAGTGACTAGGATATGCTTGTATTTCTTCACACAAACTGTCGAAGTCTAGTCTATAGAAAATAACTGCAATCGCATTAATATTCTGAGTTTCATTTGTTTCTATACTTAGTCTTTGTAGCCACTTACATCGAGAGATATTTTTCACTTATGCACATTGTTCTAAACGGCATTAAAATGTTTATCGCTGTGGGAGAAATCTTGTGTATTTTGCTTGAATTTGCAACATAAAATTTAGAAGCTGTTCTTGGTTAAATTTAGAATTTAACATCGAATTTGTGGATATAACGTTTTGTTCCTCCTCCTTTATTCTAGATGTTTTTCCACAAATACAAAAAGATGTAATTTTCATAAGAAAACTATTTAGTTTTGCAAGACATTGTACTAGCAAGTATAAAATTATCTCGTGGAACCCAGTTTACTAAACAAAAAACATTCACAATCTAGTAAGTAATATATATATATAAAGATAAAATGCTTTAATATTCCTTTATTATATTAAAACATAAGTTGTGACGGGCTCACGCGTCTTTTCTTTAACATAACCTCTGGGTTCTTTGGATGCCAAGATGAATTGCAACTCTTTTCCAATCAAAACCCAAGAAGAGAAATGTGAAAAAGAAATGCAAATAAGATAGCTTTTAAATAACAGAAGTTTCAGTAAGTGAAATGGCATTTTGGGGAATGTTATGAGTGAAAGAGATACAAGCCTGAATTGACAGCCATTTGTGAAGTTACCTGGAAGATAAGCCATTAAGTTAAGGTGGTGCATACCGTTGCACGCGCGCCCAGACGTTTCTTCATAAGATTGAATCTAAATTTGGATTAAGGTAGGATTGATTATTTGATATTAGGACGTATTATTATTAGAAGTAAGAGTAGGTGGATTAAATAATTATAGTGGTCTGTTATGCGATTCGGTTTAATTATTACTGTGTGTTTGTTCCTTATAGATTCTCGCTTAAATAATATCATCTAAATTGTTATACATTTAAGTTCCATTCTTAATAAAATCATATTAAGAATTAAAAATGTCTATTCCTTTTGCAAACCCTACACCTCTAGCTCACGCTGACAATCAAAGATACGGTCACTCAAGGGGGACGGTATCACAAAGTTTAAAAAGTATTTTAAAATAAACCTATTATGTATAAGTAAAATTTTCAGTTTCTTAATGACAGAGAGATGTGAGCTTTAAACTCTTAAAGATATACAAACGTATCATAAAGAACATGAATCCATAATTTTCTTTTCAATTTTTTTATTGTGACTCGTGGAACCCCTGGATATGTCTCGTGGAATCCCAGGGTTTCGTGGAACACAGTTTGAAGACCACAGCATTAAACAATTCTTCCCGAAATCTAAATTTTTGAGTAATATATGGTTTGTTGAAGAAACAGAATTTTATTTTTAAAAATTGTATCGTTACATAGAATACAGTTTTATTAAATTTGGGCAATATTTTATGCTTTACATGCCTTGTGTCGCATTTTAAAAAAATTCTTTATGAATCTACGCAGTGAGACTCTAGACGTCTAGTCTGGGTTTCCTTTCTCTTCCATTTTTAAATTCATTTTTTATAATATATGAGATAAACTGATTCAAATACGTTATTCTAAATAACGTATGAAAAATTGCGTTAACTCATTTACTTTACAATAAATCATTTTGGCTTGGAAAAATGTATTTGTGCAATGATATTTTGTTCCTTGTCGTTCGAAGAAAACTTGGTTGAATAATAGATAAAATTTTGATATCTGCTTCTAAATATGAGAACATTAATAAAGTTGCGCTTAACTTTCAATAGTTAAAATGTTAAGTAATAAGAAACTAAGCGCGTTTTTATTTTTAAAATGCATTTTGTATACCCCAATTTAAAAAAACTTGTAAAAGTCGAACAATGATTTTTTTTAAATATATATGTAGTAATCCTGGCGAGTGGTGTAGTAAAATTAATTTGATCATTATTTATTTATTGTTTGATGTTGCAATGACTAGGCAGTCCATTGTTCATTATATGTAGAGACAAACAAACATATATGAACATCAACATAAAAAGCACAAAAAATACACGCACGCCTGTTGCAGCGATTACATTACGAAGAACAAAAAACAAGATGGTGGAATTTCCAGAAATCTCGGTATTTATACTCAGCGGGAAAGGAAAGTTCGAAGCACATGATCTGGTTGGAAGAAAATATGTAGTTCAAAAAATTCCCGTTAGGCGGATAACTAGTTATTATCTAAACGTGGGTCCTGAAGGAATGGACCATCAATAATTAAAAAGTTATTAAGGATTAAATTAATGGGAATTATTACACTTATATACATTTAAGATAATACAAACAATTTTCAATTTAATTTAAATGCATTTTAAAAGTTCATCAAACTTCAAAATATAATAATCAAAGAGATTTAAAAATAGTACAGCTCTTTTTTTTATTTCATCATTGCAGATCTATCTCCTCCCTGAAACAAAGAAAACATCAATATTTTAAATATATTACATTTTTGTTAAACACTAATAAATCATAATTGAAATAAAAAGTTACACTTATTTCAATCTGTTTGTATCAAAGTTAACATAACTCAAAATTTCATCATACGCATACTTTACTTTTATATAATCGAGAGCAAAAGTGAAACAAGGTAGCATACGGATAGAATTAAACTCAACTGTCAAATAATTTAAGATTGTTTCTAAGAAATCCCCTGTCAGTTCTGAATGTTTGTCATAGCGTATTGGTTACCCAGTAGAGAACAAATTTGACGTTGTCTTTTCAAAGACCAATAGCAGTGCAGGCAATTATTTTCTTTTCTACCTAAAATCAAAAAAGGGAGGCGAAGAAAAAGGATAAAGAATATCCGCTTTCCTTCAATTTGAGCTTCTAAACCCGGATATTCTGGAGGAAGATTAACAATATAAAAAGTGCATGATATGGCCTTAATACCATAACCAATAAACCAGGAAAAAAAAGATTCAATTTGGAGAAAATAATCTTTTTTTTCATTAAAAAAAGTGTCTCTCTCTCTCTCTCTCTCTCACTCCAAAACAAATAAAACATCGCTCAATACCTTAACTATTATATTTTAATAGTTTTTTTATTACTAATAACTTATTTTGTAATGAGGCCGTAGTAGCCTAGTAGTCAGCGTAGCTGATTTGCGGGTTCGTGTTTTGATGTCACTAAGAAGTCTCAGACGTGTTAACTTCGTCTCGGGGGATGAAAATGCAGTTTTCTAATACATATAATTCTTAGAAATAAAAATTGAAATAAATAATTCGAATCTTTTACACATTATTAATAAAGGAATAAGAGGTTTTAAAAAAGTAAAAGAAATGTTTATAAAATATAATCACATAATTTTAAAAATTATAAGCATGGGAAAAATTAAGAAACATTTCTGTAGTATATTTAAGTAAAAATTTTACGTTGCGATGCTATTTTCTAAAACAGTAGCCTTTGATATATAAAACTTTAGAGAATTATAAAATGTACCATAGTCTTTCAACCCTACCTAATTTGACTATTATATATCTTTCGTATATAATATTTAAAAAAAATTCTTAATTCTAAATGTAATTTCTTTTATTCTTAAAAAAGTATCATTTTTATTCTATTTATATAAAAATAGCTACAGTCTAATAAGGATACATTTTTCATAGCTCATTTTTAGTATAATTACAGCTACTATTTTAGAAAATATGATGCGCGACTTAAAACTTAATTAATATTTCTTACAGAAATGTTTGCTCTCTATTTTCATATGCTTATAATTTTTTAAATTATGATTATATTATAAATATTTTACACTTTTTTGAAGCCTCATTCCTTTACAAATATGATGTGTAAAAGATTCGAATTATTTAATTTTAATTTCAAAGAATTATATCTATTTGAAAATGGTTTATATTTTCAGCCCTCGAGACAAAGTTAACATCCCTGAGACCCCTTTTAAAAACCCGTCGTGTAGAGGGGTTGATACGGATCTAATCAAGACTCCAAGTCTTCCAGTTGATATGGTGTGATGGTTTAAGGTGGGAGGGCTAGCTCAAGTGTCGTCCTTGCCACTTGATAGAGGCTAAAAGATTACGAGGACCTTCACCATACTCCTCTTACTGCTTTATATTATGATGTTAATATAACTATCTCATATTATTCTGCGGCTTCGGTAGCCTAATGAGACAAAGTCACCAATTCATGGCCAGCGTGTCATGGATTCGATTCCTTCCGCCGTGTAGAGGAAGCTGATGTACGTTAAATCAGACGAGCTGAAAGTCCTCCCGTTGAAATGGTGTGGAAGTTTGGTATGCCAGCTCAGGTTTCGTCACTTGACTCAGTCTCAAAAATTATGAGGTCCGCCTCCGACAGCCCTCGTGTAGCTTTGTGACGGGGCTTTATCGGGTTTTCATACTAACCATCTTTGGGGCCAGAATTGAGTTATTTCACAGCCAATCCTCTCAAGGAGAAATCGTGATATGCAGATTAGCTAGTAGATATTTAATGAAGGTTTTGTAATCCTGGAGGAGAAGGAGAAAGGAAGCTGAGATGCTGAACGCCGTGGGCTGATGGTAAGAAATTAAGCTTAGAAGCGGAACGGGCTTTAGTAAGTCTAAGAAATTAAGAAAAATTAAAATTAATAGGATAACTTTTCTTAAAGATAAGTGATTAGGATTCTAGGTGCTTATTTACATTACATATCATTCCTGATTGCCTTCCTATTGTAAGACTTTCTTTGTTCAATATATTTAGATAATAATAAATTGGATTTATATCCAACTTAGGTGATCAATTTTTACGTCCCACAAATCTAGGTCGCGTAAATGAAGAGATGGTACCCCTAGGGAGGGTGGATCACAGCTTTATAGTGTGGCGTTTATATAGCTCACAATTATCTCACATTATTCTGTAATTCCATCTATTTTGCCTCTTAATAAACCAAAATAAGTCATTTCCTTTATTTTATACTATGTTTAAAGCATGTAATTTTTGTTCCGTTTATTTAAAAATACTTTAGTTGTAAAGAGGAATACTTTAAGATATCCGACTACCCGAAAATCATGATTTTTTTTGAAAAATGGACAATTTGTTTTTATGATTTATTTTATAGGCCATCTTATTAGCTTCATAAAAATACCAAGGTTTTTATTTTCTATTCATTAGAACCAAAACTACAGGTGTTTTAATAAAAGCAGGTGCCAAAACTTTACATAAGATGTCAAACTTTAGAATGCGTTTTACTCGAAATGTGTTTTTATCGAAAAACTAAAACGGGGACAGCGATCGCTCAAAATGTTTTTAAAATAATTTGCTGAAATTTTTTGTGTATGTT
>BMAV01019428.1:64670-95693 GCA_019973955.1 Trichonephila inaurata madagascariensis
CCCCAAGAAGCGAAATGTGAACAAGAAATGCAAATAAGATAGCTTTTAAAAGAACAGAAGTTTCAGTAATTTGGGGTACGACAATTTGGGGAAAGTTATGTTTGAAGAGATACAAGCGTGAATTGACAGCCACTCTTGAAGTTACCTGGAAACCTAGCTATTACAACAAGGTGCATACCATTGCACGCGCGCCCAGACGTTTCCATAAAGATATCGAATCTTAGGTTGGATTAAGGTAGAACTGATTATTTGATATTAGGACTTATAATATTATTAGAAGTGAGAGTAGGAGGATTGAATAATTATTTAGAGAAAGTGGTCTAAGTTACGCGATTCGGTTTAATTATCTTTGTGTGTATTTGATCATTCTAGATTCTCGTTATTTAAATTTATCTAAATTGTTATATAGACATTTAAGTTCTCCTCTTAATAAAGTATATTAAGAATTTAAAATGTCTATTCCTTTTGAAAACCCTACACCTCTAGCTCACGCTGACAATCAAAGATACGGTCACCAAAGAGAATCTGAGAAGCGATTAGTCACCATTAGCTGGATCTGCCTCAGCCTCAGTCGAAGATATTATGAAGGATGGTTAAAAGCATACAAACTGCCCTTCTTCAGGACATAGCTGGCATACTATTTGAACTGCATCTCCTGAACTTACTCCGCTGTGAAAGTTGGTTTTACTTCCGACTAATTCCCCCTCATATTCATCGTTGTATTAAAATTGTACTGTTCAAGAAATTACTTATTTGCATATGCATTATTTGTCTATGTATCAATTTTCATCACGTTCTACTCTCTCTATTATTGTGCTGCATTTTCTATGTCAAGCAGTCAAATAAAGTCTCACAAAGCAAAAAATACGAAATTCAGAAATCAACATTTATTATTATAAAAGAGCTGTTTTCAAAAAGTGAATTTCTTGAAAATATGCTGTGGTTTTTCTACATTTGGGAAAATCTTGTCTTGTTCTAAATGTTTCATTTAGTGGATTTTATTCTGTTCTGTAAATACTACTTCTTCCAATAAGCCCGAATTCTTTTAGAAGTTTATACTGACTGGTAAGAGCTGAAATGATCGCATCTTCTTGTTTTTTTAGATTCACAGTCTTGCTTCCTAAGCAATCAAGAAGAGAAACAGTACATTAGATAGAGAAGATATTGAATTGAGGAAACAAGTAAGAGTATTCTTCTTATGTTTATTAGTCGCTGAAGGTCATAAGCCAATCTAAATATAGGTTAGATTTTATTGCGGCTGCAACTTGTTTTTTAATCCCTTTATTTATAGTTATTTATCAAGTAGAAACTTATTTCCGTTATTCCTCAGAAACTAAGAGCTTTCATTATATTTCGTGAATAAAAGAAGGTCCTTCGTCCAATTCCTTGTGATTCTTTGCTAAAGCCTGGGCATATTTGAGACATATTAATCTCATAACTTTAAAAGAACTCTGCAGTTTTTCAGCTCTGTCTAAAAAATATCTTTTTTCATGTTTTTAAAGAGATTTTAGGAAACAATATTTAAAAGATTTTTTATCAACATTTTTTACATGTAAAATCAAAAGGTTAGTCATACGTTTGACGTTTTTCTTTTCAAATAGTGTATTCTGTACATACTCAAATACCTTAAAGTTCTTGCATAACTCTGAGTTTCGGATGTGAAATTGTGTTAAGGCATTTGCAACAATATTTAATACGTATTCACCGAAGTCTCCATTATTAATTCTCGCCAACCTTACCGAAATGAAATTATATTAGATTGAATCTATCCACCTTAATCTGAAGATTAAATAATATATACACAACTAATTTGCATGAATACCTAGATGCGTTGATCATTCAGATTCATTCCTTCGAGAAATCTACTGTAGACTATTACTGCTTCTCCACAGGAATGCTTTATAACATAACATAGCCATACTTGTATTTCCTATTCTCTTCGAATTGAAGCGTTTTGGCTTCGTGTATCGTTAGATCAAGGCAAAGCTTGACTTAACTAAGAATAAAAGATATTTGAGTAGACGTGTGTTAGGTTGAACTGAATATGATGAAATGATTTCCATATCATACATAGCTATGATTTTGGTTTACAATATTGAGGTAGTACATGTACCACAGAGGAGATATGTAATTCATTTCTCATGATGGAAACAGATACATGAGAGAGTATTAAATAGCATAGTAATTGTTATTAAATAGAGATACTAAATGCTGGTATTTATCGTTTTAAAATTACATAAAGTAATTGAATGTATACGTAGACATACAGAATGTAAAAGCTTATCAAGTTGGGGACAATAACTTCTGTGCAATTCTTTTAAAAAAGCTTCTTTAAAAAAGTATTTAGCTTTCTGAGATCCAATAACTGAGACTATTAAAAATTTGAATTATGTTTTAATGTTACAAAAGTGGTTGTAAACAGTCTTATGTTTGAATGTATCCTGTACTAAAAATTTCCACCTTTATAATCCTATAATATTGATATACAATGCAACATTAATTTCACTGCAATAAAATAGTTAATGATTTAATGAAGTATTGCAAAAATGTATTTAATTCAGTTCTAATTTTTTATTAATTTTTTTTTTTACTTGTATTAAGCTATTTAACATATATTCGGTTCGGTTGGAAATTTTAGCATTGCTATGCGGGATTTCGACTTAACACTTGAGAAGTACAAATTTTTATGCATAAAAAATGGAAACCTCCTTTAAAAGCAAGGAAGAGTTATTATTTTTAAAATCTTGTATTTTTGTCACTAGCATCTACGCGAGGAAAACGAAAAAGTACATTTCCAATGAGCCGTAAACAGAAATAAAACATATTTAACTGAACGAAAAAGAAATTATTGAACTGCTTCTAAACATAAGTATAGCTAGAATTGCAACATTGCCAGAAACAAGTAATATAAAAAAAAATTTTAAGTCAATTCCTACTTAGATCAACAAAGAAAAATTTTATATTTTAGCTACTTTTTATTAAATTGTTACAATTAATATAAATATGAATATACATATGACAGAATCACAACATTAAGTGGTAATTAATTTTTATTCATTATCATTTATGTATCGTATTGTGATCCAAAGCAATCGTGTATATAAATTTCAGTTCAACTGAATGCTTTAAAAGGTGAGATAAAACATTTTCAAGTTTTGACACAAGTCACCAAAAAGGATGCCAACGTGGATGTATTTGTAATTCTTTAAATAATTAGTTTTAATCAATTAATTTTTATTAATTATAATTAAATTATCGTATTGTCGTCCAAAATAATCATGTATATAAAATTTCAGCTCACTTGAGCGCTTCAAAATGTATTTTATTAACGATTGAAAATTCCACCAAAATAAATAAATATATATAGAGAGAGAGAGTGTGAGCTAATAGTAGGAATTGAAAAAAACTTTTGGACTGCTGTGTCGTAGAAGTCTGCCGCGTAGAATTGAAGTTAATATTATAATGGCCTTTTGCTCATCATCTTTGCAGGGAAAATGTTGATCAGAAAAGAATATCTTGGAGTGCAAGAAAGGAAGGAAGTCATCGGATCAATATAGAGATGATAGGTTGGATGATCAAACACCTCCAATTGGGATTCCTACTACAAATGCTTCGAGATATCACATGTGAATAGTCAGAGTTGTCTGAATCAATACCTAGCATCAGGAAAACATTTATTGTTCTGAATGACTCGTCGTAATTTCTACAGTGTGTTACAAAATAACGATTTAAAAACTTGATCACTTCATAGAGGGATTAAGGCTGGCAAGAGAAAAAATAAAAGCCGACTACTTCGGCCTCTACAACTATTGTGACGTCTCTCGCGTCTTTCTGATTCTTTATGACTCCTATGTTCTTTGACGGCCACGATTAATAACTTTCAACAATACGAATAAACGATCTTAATATGTAAAATGAGATATACTATAAAGGATATCTGATGATGGCTTAGATATGGCGCGGCTGGCTCAGAATGGTATTGTGGAATTGACTTCTGATCTGATGGCGTGACTAAAACATGGTGTGAAATCTTGCGGATCAGGAATTGGCTGCATTGCCGCAGTCAAATCTTCATATATGGGTGTATGAATATGTATTCTCTGGTCAAGGAACAGAACTGAAAAAGGTAATATTGGATCCTAAGTAGTAATTAGAAGGAGAATGAGTGTTATTTATATTAGTGAGTTAGAGGATCTAGTTGCGTGATCTCGACTTAAATACGTGATTTAATTTGGGTTTAGCTCTCACTTTAATTAATAATTGTCAAATTAAATTTAAATATATATAAGTTATTCTTAATAAGTTGTATTAAATTATGTCTCATCATTTTGATAATCCACACACCTCTAACTACTTGAACAACTCTGACTTTATAGTCTCCACCCAGGATACAGCTGTAATAAAATAACACCAGGCTGTATTTAATTCTGATTGGTAATGTAGGTGGAGAAATCTACGATTCTACAAATGTACTTTTCAGGGGTCGGAAGAATATTGCAAGAGTTTATCAGTATCAAATAACATAATATACAACGTTACCCAAAATCCCAAGTAATCTGTCATGTGCTTACCAAAAGTCATCTCAGGGAAGGGCTCAGGTGGTATTCGTATTTGGTTCTGCATTTGTTATGGTACAAAACTCTACAACCACCGGATTTTTAGCGCAGCTCAAAGAAGCTGAATTATAGCGAGCTTTTCCCGCGATCAAAAATAAGAACTGATCAGGTTTATGCATCACAGCAGGAGGAAGAAATCAGGAGGCGACTGATTTTGTGTATAGATTACTAAAAAATAGAGAAATTTAAATTAGGAATGTCCCAAACGGAAAACTTAGTGGATCATATTTTTAGTTCGACTCTAGACCACAGGTACAGGACTATGTGGAGGTGCGAAATCACAAAATACGATACAACTTTTAGAGTCCTGGCTAAATTCGAAGAATATTCTTTACACGCAAATTACAAAGGGGTTATCAGAACCATAATGTAGAAAGACAGCGAGGTCAAATACGCACATAGGATGCCTAATTTTTGAAGCTAATGGTAGAAACTGGAGGAATTCGGAAATAGGGTAGACCAAATAACAGGGAAATGAGTTTTTACGAATAGCCGTCAAAATAATAGAGGGTTCGGAAGATAGGTTTTAGTAATAATGATCCAAAAGATTCAGCAACAGGGGTTACTCATTTCGAAATGAGCGAAATGATAATTTTTAATAGAAGGAGACAGAAATAGAAATAGGGTTCGGTGATAATTTCAATCGAGGTGATAGGACGCAAAGGGGACGATTAAATATTGTAAAGGTTAATGATCAACCTCAAGAAGGTGTCGACAAGAACAATTAGACTTGCTCCAATAGGTATAGCACCCGTAGAACTTCCCCACGTACCTATATTATTAAATAACACATTTTTAGCTATGGGACACCGGGCAGATAAATGCTTTATATCGGAAGAAGTATACAGAAAATATTTTTTCTATAAACAAATAAAAAATCGCGAGCCCAGGTAATAACAGCACAGGGTGCAATATGAAACAGGGGGATTGTAGAGGTGAAAATTAGGATCGAACAATTCGAAAGAAATTGGTCATTTCATGTGCTGAAAGATTTAGAATACCCATGTATTCTGGGTATCGATTTCATAAGTGGGTCAGAATCGTATTAGATTTTGATCAGAAATCGTTAAAAATTCAAATACACTGGTTGAAGATAATAAGGTAAATAAAGGGAAATTGCACGTTAATGGGTCAAATGAAGTTAAACATGGTGGCTACACTTTTACCGAAAAACCATGGGAATGATATAGTGGTGATAAAATTAATTGTGCCATAATCAAAGATTTGGTACTTACTTCGCGGGAACAGTGTAAAGGAACAGAAAAATGACAAATTAGGTCATATATATAGATATTTAGAAAACCCGGAAGATAACTCGGTTAATGCAACGATATGTGAGAATTGGTCCACGATTTCCGTTTAATTGAAGAGTTGTTATTTTATGCGAAACACGCAACGTCATTAGGTGAAATGCGTGTGTACATTCCAAGGTCTTTGGGGAATGAAATGGTGAGAGAATTTCATGATAGGCCAATAAGTGGACACGTGGGCAGATTTGAAACGTATCATAAAATTCGGGACGTTTGTTATTTCCCGTACATGAGAAAATTTATTGATCAATATGTCTCTACATGCCATGTGTGCCAAGTTGATAACTATAAAAACGCGTTGCCAGCTGGTCGGTTAAATCAATTATATCGAATTATCCGAATGAGATAGTGACGTTAGATTTATTAGGCCGTATCCTATATATCGAGAATAAGACGTAACCGCTATATTTTAGTAATAACCGATCATTTCAGCAAATGGGCTGAAATTATACCTCTTAAAGGCCTCATCTCTCGTATAATAGCGGGATATTTTTTTTGATAACTTTATATCGCGTTATGGGCTCAATAAGAGTAATAAGTGATAATGGTCCCCAATTTATATCCGAGATTTTTGAGCATAAGTGAAAAGATTAGGCATAAGGCATGTGAACTGTTGCATATCGACCACAAGCAAATCGGACTGAAAAGAGTTAATCGAGATATAGTGCAAATGATTGCAAATTATGTTAATGATCAACACGATACTTGGGATCAATTCTTACGTGAGTTTAGCTTACGCTATTCGTACGGCGGTGAAGATGAAACAACGGGAAAAACACCGACTGAATTATTTTACACCCCAGTCGAAAATTGATTACACCATTTCAAAAACTAGTTATGATATCGAGCTCTAAATTCAAATTCAGATATACAGAAAAGCTTTAAAAGCTAGACTAAGTACGAAAATTAAACAGGAAAGGTGGGAAAAATATTATAATATGAACGTAGAAAAGGACATAAAAATAAGGTAAATGATTGGGTTTTATTGGAAACACACCCTGTAAGTTCAGCTGCCCAACAAAGTATGTGCTAAATTTAAACAAAAGTGAGGGACCTTATAGAGTCCCTGCGGTCAATATAATCAGATAAATCGTCATCTATGGGAAAGAAAAATCTTACGGTGAAAACGTAGGTTAGAGCAAAAGAGATTGGTAACCAATCAAATCAATATAAAAAGAAAATACAGAGAGGACCCATAAAAACAAATCACTGGTCAGATCACTACCTAGTTCAGTAGGGAATGAAAAATAAAAACAAAAAGGTTTAAATACTTAACCAAGGTATTAAAAGATCAGGTGTATCGGGGACAAGTGGACCACAAAGAAAGTGGCAAGAAAGGGTAATAATAATAGTAATAATAAAAAGACAAATGTCATCTAGTACTATTTCTAGAGATAGAAAAAAGCAGAAGAAGAATCAACGGAAGTTCCATATGTGAAAAGAACTACAACTTGAGGCCACGACGGAGAACAGAAGAACCACGACCAGCCAAGAACACAGTTGGGAAGGCAAGGAAAGGACGACAAGAGATTACAGAAAAAACTACTTACAACAAGAAATTCAGTACAACCAAGAATGAAAGAGTGATGACACCTCATCGTTGAACGTGAATGTGGGGAGACCGAATATAAAATCAGGTTGTATTGTTTCATTTTTATGATCTTCCAACAAGTGGTCGGAATTATTGCAAGAAGGAAGTCTCGGGCGGTGCTTAAAAGTTATAAGCCAAGTCAAACACTACAATGAGTGTTCATTTAATTTTGGAACTTTTGACTTGTTAAAATTTTTTCTGAAGAAAAACATTGTATTCACACATTTGTTTACTTCGATGTATGACTTCGTGAAGTGCAATTCCTTTGGTTATTTGTTATAATGGTTTATTGAAAAATGTTTGTAATTGTATAATATGTGTATATATATATGTTGTTATTGTTAAGTATTATGAGGCATCTGGTTCGGGGAAACGCGGCGTAGTCAAGGCACTAACAATAATAATAACGGCGCTGCGCGGCTCATTGGGAGTTTTTGTTGAAACCAGATGTGGGGATGGAGATAAAAATTTATTGTGATATATAAATAATATATGTGAAATTGATTAATATTATGGAAATAGAGACTCAAATAGTTTCATTTCAGGGAGACTGACCCTGAAAATCTTGAAAAGTATAGCTTCAACGTGTTTCCAGGCTGTTAAGAAAGGGCAAGTACCAACTCCATATGCGGTGTTAGATTGGGTCTGCGCACCCAGAATAATAGTTTTTTAAGTGTATAATATTTTAAGTAACAGAAAATGTAAAAGTGAGTAGGCACAAATTAAACAGTAATTATTAATGTTGACTAGTTATTGGAGTAAAATTTATTGTCACGAGTTTAAAATTAAATTGAATATTAAATTCTAAGATGAGTAATGAAAATTAAAGTCAAGATAAATTTTGGAAATTATAAAAGTTAAAATTTAGATTAAAATTGCAATGAAAATTAAAGTCAAGATAGATATTGGAAATTATAAAAGTTAAAATGAAGATTTAAGATTAAAATTTAAATAAAACTCAAGAAGCGAAGAAATTTAGAAATAGAGATTTGAACACGTAATTTATTGGGGCATTGAGAACCATAAGTAAATCACGTTTTTTTCTTCTTGGAGGGTTGTGACGTCTCTCGCGTCTTTTCTGATTAACATGACTCCTATGTTCTTTGACGGCCACGATTAATGGCAAAACTTTCAACAATACCAAGAAGATAAACGATCATAATATGTAAAAAATGAGATATACTATAAAGGATATCGTGGTAGTAGATATAGCGCGGCTGGCTCAGAATAGTATTGGAATTATTCTGATCGATAGCGTGACAAAGCTTAGTGTGAATCTTGCGGATCAGAATTAGCTGCATTGCGGATCCAGAATATTCATATATAAAGTGTATAGATAATATTCTCTAGGTCAAAAAGAGGAACCAGAACTGAAAAAGGTAATATTGGATCTAAGTAATTAGAGGAATAGAGGTATTTATGATAATTGAGTTAGAAGGATCTAGTTGCGTGATCTGACTTAAATACGTGATTTAATTTGGGTTTGACTCTCACTTTAATTAATAATTGTCAGAATTAAATTTAAGTAATATGGATTATTCTTAATAAAAGTTGTATTAAGAATTATGTCTCATCATTTTGATAATCCCACACCTCTAGCTTACGCGGAACCGGCTCGACATGGTCATCACAGGATGGCTATGTCTCACTATGTTATAGGAAAATATGCGGAATGCCATCCGTTGCATGAGAGAAAAACTTTCTGGATAAGCCTCGTTTTCAGCTTCAATAACTTGAGTAGAAAAAAATACAAATTTCCAGAAGATTGCAATGAAATAGGATCATTCCTTGCAAAACGAAGTGAGAATGTGGAAAATTATGAGAAACTAGTGAAATTATTATTATTATTGCAAATACAGTGATATACGTTTAAGGCGAAAACGCTTAAAATGAAATATCGGTTAACACGAAATGATACAACAGTCCCAACAAAATACTATGTACTTTCTTTCATTTTTTCTTTTTCCACGAAACGAAAATCGTTTTAATGAAAAATTTCTCCTTGGGAAGAACAATAGGGAAAAACACCAGCCACGAAAGGCTAGAAAGAGGATGGGAAATGATAGAGGGTGTTTCACCTGTTTGTAGAAAAAAAGAAACCTTTTTAAAATACATTCGGAATGGGGGACACGATCATTTTGTTTACCAAAGCTACTTTCACCCTCCACCCTACAAACACCCACAAAAAAATAATCTTCATCAGTTGGTTTAAAATTGGTGACGAAGAATCGCAGTGTGGTAAAACCAGTGTGTGTGTGGTTCGTATTATTTTTTCTTTTTTTAGAAAATTTTTGGGGGTACAAAGGGAAAACAAACGTCATTTTGTTTAAAAAAAAATGGCTTCTTTAAGGCTATTAATCAAAAACACAAGACGAAAACGGAAATTTGTTAAGGTTTTGGTATTGCTAACACTACTTTGTCAACAGCAATGAAAAAAATAATACAAATTACACAAATGTTAGAACAGTTTTCATTTAATACATGCATATACACATATCTATGAAATAAAATGTACTCTAATAAACTTAATTTTGTTGAATAAAGGGTTTTTTTTTTTTAGAATAACCTCTAACAGGAAAAAATATTTCAGTCCCCTCAGTTTCGTGTTAAACGATTTTCATTGTATTATAATTAACTCAATACAATCAGTCAAAAAACCTTTAGAGATATTTTTTGTTATTGATATATGGTTCCTTTTCTAATAGAAAAGCATTGGTTTCCTATAGCCAGAAATCAAATGAATCCAATAAAATTAGAAGTTTTTACATCTCAAATCAAACATATTACCACAAGTTAGAAAATGTTGTTTTGAGACATGGATTGATATCTCAATACAAGAAACAATACAGTACGAGTAAGTCATTATTACTATCTTAACATGCTGTAAACAGATATAGAATTCTTTAACCACTTCTTCAATCCATCGCACCATTTAGGACTCGGAAAATTTATGCATCATACCATTTAGGGTTCAACAAATTTATCCATTTATACTAAATTCGAAAAACTTATCAAACCCCAAAAGGTTAATAAGGTTTATTCTTCGGTACAGAGACCTTTTGGGAGAATTTCTTTCAATGTCAATGAACCATAAACTTTCGTTTTAAAAAAGGGGGAAATCGATTTTTTTATGCTGATCCCGAAATTGAATTTTTAATTTTGATGTTTAAATGTTGGAGTATTAGAATTTATTTCCTTCAATATAAACAGAAAATATATGCAAAATGTGTGAAATGAGCAAAAAACGAAGAAGCTAATTTTGTTTGCAACATACTTCAAATTTAATTTTGTTTATTAAAACTTTATTTTTACTCAGAGTTTCAAATTTTTTTATTTCGTCAATCAAAAAAAAATTTTGAAAATAAAAACCTTTTTAGTGAAATAAATTTCTTAAACTTTTTCCAAATTATTTTTTGCAGATAAAAAATCAACTTAGTAAACCTCCTAAATTCCTTACTTTTAAATTTCGTTAGCGTATAAGCTAATTAAATGAACTTCTTATAACATCATCTATCATGCTCTTGTGAAAAATATTTTCTTTTCATAGTAAATTTTTTTAAAAAGGTTTTTTTTTTTTTACGTTGGACATAAACCTCCCCCTTTTAAATTTTCTTGAATGATTTTTAGAAAAAGGGAATGAATATTCATGAGTTAAAGCTTAAAATTTGGAGGACCTTTTGAAGGATTCTAAGTCTAATTTCTTTTAATAGTATAATAAGTTCATTTATTATTTAAACATTTTTAAAAAAAATGACAATGGTGTCATTCTTGCAAATTTCTTTTAAAATTGCAGTAAAACTTAACTATATGCCACATTTAGCAATTTATCAAAAAATTTAAAATGTGGTAAGCAAACTCACCGTGTCTCATTACCATAGGAATTATTCAAAAAAAATTTAAATATTAAAAAACGTATCTAACCTTTGAAAAACTTATGAAATTAATAATATATGACCAGGAAGAAATGTTCAAAAAATTAGTATAGCCAATGCCAAAAAGAGCATTCAAGGAACCATTTTAGATGAAAAGAAATAGAAAAAAGGGAACATATTCCATAATAAAATGAATATTATTATTATATATACTAAAGCATATGAATAGTAAATATTTAAATATATTCTTTCATTTTATCTCGAATATAACATAATTTCCATTGCACAGAAATAACAATGTTAACACACTATCAAAAAATTGCATTTTTTTGGGTAAAAAAAGGGGGAATTTTGAAAATTGGAAAAATCAAACATTATTTAAAAATTTTGTTTCATGTACATTATTTTTTGCAATCACAATACGCCAAAATATTTATGCAAGATTTTTTTTTCTCAAGAACAAGAAAAATTGTAGTATTGTTCAGATCATTATTTTACATGTTTTAATTAAAAATTTTCACTCGGGAAACGTTATAAAAAGGTTTAAATAATTGCAAATAAGTAACATTAGAAAAAAGAAAGAATAAAATATTATCACTTGAATTTTTTTTGAAAACACTGCCCGGGGTTTAAATTTTCCTAAAAGGGGGAAAGCACAAACTTTTTAAAAAGCTACATGAATAAAACAAATAGAGAATAATATTCTATGATTTAAATACGAATTTATGTAAATACCAAAATAAAAACATCCAAATTCGAACGATAATAATATAACGAAATGCACCCTATTATGCAGACATTTCAATAAAACTAGTTTACGGAATAAAAAAACGGAATTTAAAAGAAAAAAAAAAGGTAATAATAATAAATTTCAAGATTAAAATCTCTCAACTTTTTTTTGCACCCTTATACATGAACGAATAATTACCATTTGCAATGTGGGAAAAGAATCACACTCTCAAGATGCAACATTAAATAACCATTAATTAAGTCGAACCCACAAATACGAAAAAAATAAAAAATTACCGCAGTTATTAAAATTCAAACAATCCGTGGTTTATATGATACTGCACGTGTCAAAATGCATGTCTTCTATTAGCTAATACAGCGACAGCTTGTTTTGAAAAGCCGATATGCTTACAGATAAGTATCAAAGTCCTGCGAAAGATTGATCGCCTTTTTGAACCGATGCCACACATCGAAATGCAATTTGAATATGAAATTAATAAAGCGCGAAAAAGAGCAAATATATCATGCTTCGACGAAAGTTGCCTGTCGCCCGAAAACCTGTCCTCAAAAAAATCTGCAAAAGATTCTGAGAAGTGAATGAACTTTTAAATTCACTTAATTACTATTGAGAAACGAATTAATTTTCTGCCTTCTCAGGTGCACTTTTTTTATCTTCTTCTTCTGTTTATTCCAAAGTGGTTATGACAGCAAATGACCCAGCAGAAGAAAAACGTACTATCAAAAATGTAGTTCTTCCTGTAATTGTGGTTAGATACTAGTTAGATAATGCGACCGCAGGTGTAACGTCTGAGCTTGCGCGGTGTTTTTGATTTGATTCATTTTTTTTTCTCTCCTTTCAATATTTTGTTTTTAAAAGAATGTCTTTTTCTCCTGTAGGGATATTATGAAGTTATATTTCTTCCGAAAGGGAAAAAACCCAAGAATAAAAAGAAAAAGGACAGAGCAATGTTCGATGGTTTGGGCAACACGATAATGCATTCCATCTGCAAATATATTTTATGTGTTTGTGTCTGTCTCGCGTATCACTTAGGAAATTGATATTAATATTCAGTTGCTCAAAGGTTAAAGAAGTGCATTCAAATTTTTATGAGGTGCTGGATTAAGATGTTCCTTGGTATTTGTTGACGCGTAAATAATTAGAATAACAGTGAACATTATTTTTCTTTTATATAATCGAGATTTTTTTTATTCAATGAATGTCTGGTAAGAAAATTACTTTATTAAAGATTTTAACACTGTTTATATTCACACATGAACTTAACGTTATGTATAAAGAGAAGAAAAACCATTTGACAAATTTTTGTACAATGAAATAATAATAATTTTTTTATAATAATTTTACTAATAATGATAATAAAATTGAAAAAGTTTCCAGAAGGAGTGACTACTTATTATTTCCACACTATAAGGCAACATAAGTGCTATTGATGACGGTTGCTTTGGCCAAATTGCAAATGAAGTATATTGTGTGTTTTTCTCTTAAATAATATCACTAAATTTTATTTTAAATTACTTCGCACTACAAAGCATGACGAGGGCGACTCCTAAGCTGTAACCCTTATCTCCTAACTTCCACACCACACCAACGGGAGGACGTTTGAGCTCGACATATTTAACGTGCGTTAAATTCTCTACATGGCGGTTCTTTAGAAGTACTAGACTCAAACTCATGACACGCCAACTACGAGTCCGTGATCAGGACAATTATGCTACAGTAGCCACAAGTATTATCAGAAGAAGTTCTAAGAGAAAAAAGTAGGGAGATGCATTTTTAAAATAGATAATACTAACGGAATTGTCAATAATATATTGAAAAAGGGCACTTTAATATCATATTAAATACTTCATGTTGGTCTTAACAAATAAAAGCTATACTTCAAATTTTTTAAAAAAATTATTACTTTAATGCTGGTTTTAAGCCCCATATATTATCAAAGATATTAATAAACTCTAAGTTTATAAATTGAGTATAAACATCAATAACATAATTTCTTTCGAAACTATACTTTCATTAATATGCATAAATCTGTTCATAAAGATAATTTTACCAGTGTGCTTAAACATTTTTTATTTTTCCTTTCAATTAGGAATGTTATTTGAAAAGTCTTTACATTTAACAAAAAGATAGGAAGGGGTTAATCTTTAATTATACAATAATAGTTCTTTCTCTCAAAACATACAAGATTGTAAATGTTTGAACTTCCATGAATTCATTAATGAGCATTACCAGCATGTTGTAACCGGATATTTGTAAAGATTTCTTAGGAAATGTTATGTACACTGGTGTTCAAAACTTAAGCAAAAAGTGGGAATTTTATTTTTTCCATAATTCCACGATAAATCATCTAAGAGACATGAAATTCCGAAATGAGAGACAGCATTTTGTACTTAAACGATGACGAAAGCATAGTTGCTCAAAAATGGTTACAATGCATATAGTATGGAGTCAAACAAAAAAAGGATTTATTGAACTCATAATATAGTTATGCATGAATGTCTGTCCAAGAGGAAGAACAAGAAGCAGATGCACCTTAGAATGGGATATGCCCTCCCTTAGTTCAATGGCTGCTTCACACCGTCTCTCCATAGTCAGCACCAGGTGGCCCTGCAGTTTTTGCTGTAGGAGTACCCATTCCTCAGTAAGCATCTGTTTCAGTTGTTGGGTGTTCCCCGCCGGATGTAATCATGCCTCAAGTCTTCTCCCCAAAGTACCCCACACATGTTCTATGGGATGGATTTAAATCGGGAAACGCTGGCCAGTCCTTTTGAGTGATATCTCCTTTTAACTGCTGAACATTAGCAGTGCGGCGTGACCTTTCATTGTCATCCATAAAAACAAAGCCTGACCCAATAGCACCTCGGAGTAGACACACACAGGAAAGGATCGTCTCTTTACAATAGAGACGTCTGGTACCAGAACCTCTGTCGAAAACGTGGAGCTCAGTCCACCCGCTCAGCATAATACCTCCCCAGCCAGCAGCTCCAGGGGATATTGTAATTGGTCTCTTTCCATGGTGTTACTGAAATGAAACCATGTCCCAACCTCTGTCCAAATCAACTTCTGAGAATAGCTTGTAGGCACTGAAACGACTCTTATCCTTAAAGAGGACACGACTCCATTGATCAAAATGTCCAGTTCTTGTGTTCCTTACACCACTTTAAACTGTGCAACCGATGGACAACTTTCAAAAGGATGCAGCGTTTAGAATGGCAGGTGAATAGGAACAGCTGTGAAGACTTCTGGCCACAGTAAAAGGGCGACACTTGTCTCTCTGTTGCTGTACACAGTTGTTGAGTAATGGTGCTTGCTGACTGGTATCGGGCTCTTTTCGCGTGAAGGACGATATATCGGTCAACCCCTGTAGTTGCTTCCCTAGGGTGACCACCACCAACCTTTCTGGCCTATGGTTTAGAAGGCTTTCCAAACGTTTTAAACGATATTTTTGCTGATTCGAAACTCTTCAGCTACACTTGGTCAAAGTACGCCCCTCCTCCAGCTTTCCGATCTTTTTTTCCACGTGTGAAGTCGTTCAGGTGATTTCTCTTCTAGCCATATTTCATTAAAGAATTCACTTGCACTTGTAGAGAATATCTTTAATTACGCCTCCGTTCTTCCTTTTATTGTAGTTTTGAACTGCTCTCTCGAAGGCACGTGTTTTATGTACACTCACGTCACCTATGAAGCTTTGCTCTTGGCATTCGCTTACACATCACTTTTCTACTGATTTACTTGTTCATTATACTAATCACAAATATATATAACCTCTTTTCTGCAACTTCGTGGTGCTTCATCTGATTAAAATTTACATTGTTGCTTATGTTTTACACACCAGTGTATAAAAGCACTGGTTTTAGATTAACTATTTCCGATAGCAAAAGTACAGTTCAAAACATTTAAGTAGAGGTTTAGATAAATTTATTACAATTTTTGTTGTTAAATACGACTTCTTTATGTTGAGGAATTTTAATACAATATATTATTTGTTCTCTCTCCTATCTCTCTAATAATATTTAATTTTAAAGCTAATTAGAATGTTGCATAAAAGGATACTAACATATGATAAATAATTTTAAAACATTTCATAATTATTCATATTGATAAAGTTCCAGGCAATCTTGCTATAATTTGCAAATATTTTCATAGTAGTACGCTTAGGAAAGGTTTTCTGAATATAGTAAATCGTTTCATAAATCTGAATGTTGCAATATATATATAGTAATTGTAATATGACTTTAGTATTCATATTCCAGAAGTTAAATTACCACATATTTTTAAATAGCCCTTAAGTTCCTAAACTTACAGTAACCTTTTCAAAACTGATTACAACGATTTAACTTTATGTGCTTTGTATAAACAGTAAATTAAATAGAGCAATATTTTTTTTTATAAAAGAGACACCTTTAATTTTAATATTAACAATGTACCTTTTTGGGATTCTAATGTTCATATATTTTTGTTTATAGAAATATTATTCTTAATTGTTTACAACATAACAACATAATGGTTAGCTATAATACATATGTAACTTTTAATTTAAAGAATTTATTAAATATTGCTTAGATCGTACCATTTTAATTTTCTTTATAATATTAAGTTTCTAATAAGTTGAAAATCAATTAATTTTTTTTAAAAATTTATTTATGTAAATAGATTTTTAATTCATTTTCCTTTTTTTTTTTTGATATATTTACAAGATAATGCCACAAGTTACATTTTTTTCATGATAAAGGGGGTAATTTGACAGCTTCTGTTAGTCCAGAAACCTTGACAAGATGATAGCATCAGAGGTAGAAGACTGACTTCGCTCCTTAACCTGCAGACCTTAGCTGAGCATAGTGGAACGGCCTTCACGCCTTGGGTAACCCTGCCAGGAGATAACACTCCGACGTACATCACCCGTACCACTATGAATATGAGAAGAAACTATTGTTTGACAAAGTACTTCAACAAACTGCTCAGTTATGGTGATCAACATAGAACCTCTCAATACTTAAGGCATTGGAAAGATAAAGATTGAAATGAAATAGTCCCTTCTCCCAGGCACTTGCACAAAACCTGAATTTTAATGTGGAACACCACTGCCTGACTTCATTCATCAATCCTGTCCAGGGACTCCAGGGTGTCACGTTCCATTATAATTTAATGCTCAATGTCAATAAAATGTCTGACTACCCCGAACTTCTTAAGCAATTGGCTCTGGAGGTGATTGATGGAATTCCACTGGATGCAGCCAAGATCTATACTGATGGCAGAAAGGGAGGCTACAAATACTACTGGCAGTGGAGTTTTAATTGAACTACCTGGCCGCGTCATCAAATTTCAGAGAAGAAATGCTGACCATGTTTCTGTCTTTAGAACGGAGCTAATAGCTATCATGTGGATCTTTCATTTATTAACAACATAAGAGATCTAGCTTTTTCTGAAATTTGGATACTGACAGACAGCCGATCATCCATCCAACATTTATCGAATTGGCCATCTATCGGCGACAGCACCAGCAGGAGTATTCTTCACCTTTTTCAACAGCTTTCGGATCGGCACCCTATTCATCTGGAGTGGGTCCCTTCTCATGTAGGTCTTCTCGGGAACGAAGTTGCGGACGACCTTGCGAAGGCGGCTACCAGCAATCCTGTGGATCCGGAAGACCACATGGTCCTTACATCGACTGAGATCTACTCCAGGGCTAAAGAATTAATATGTAGAACCTGGGTAGTCCCTCCTGTACACCCATGGTACTTTCAAAGACACCCTGGATCCGCCATATCATTCAAGGGTTCCAGATCATATCAAACGGCATTATCACGATTTTCGACTGGTCACCTGAGATGCATGAATTTTGAGGGTGGCAAAAGAAGCTTCCCAATTTGCCCCAAATGTAACATCAGTCCTTTTTCTCCTCAGCACATTCTGCAATGTCTGGGGTTTTCCTGTGAGGAGGCTGTTGCATCCCCCTGCTGTTCTTAGACTTTGTACAGATTTATGGACTCATAGATCTGGTCTAGTTTCACTAGATCAGATGGGAATTAGTCCCACCACCACCACAGTTTGTAAAATTTTATTTTATTTTCACCTTATTTTGATTTTTTTTTCTCTTAGCTTTTTTTCCCCCTTTCGATGCATTTTTTTTTTTTTTTTTGTTAATTTTTCTTTTTCATATTTCCTTCGATATAATTTTAATTCGTCTTCTCGATATTTTAACAATTTTTCTTTGTCTACGATACTGTTCTGATGGGACGCTTTCAATTTGACGTGATCTTGTGCTATTGTATTGAATTCTCACAAAATTTACTATTGTATTTAGATATTCAATTTTCTGCTTTAAGTTTGTCGATTAATTTTACTTGGCATTTGTCATTGATAACTAATTTATAATACTTTTAATCGGTATAATTTTAAGAATTCAAACTTACACAACACGTATTTAGAGCTCAATCAATTCGTTTATCAAAATAATATTAATAATACATTCCTTAAATTCTTGGTCGGCTTGAGAAGTAAAATAATAATAAGCCTCCGCTTGATGTAAATACAGAGATAAGGCCTGCACCAGCCTCTCAGCCGGAAGGAGCTACGTCAGATTGATGGTGTATCGGCCCTCTATACGATAGGTATTCAGTGGCACTAAGCCGCAAACTCATGACACCTTGACACTCTAGCTACGAGCTCGTTTCTACGACCACTAAAATTCCTTTCCTTTTCTCTATGGGGGTGATATCTATATAAACCAGTAATAGCCTCCATGCTTTGACGATCGTTTTGGCATGATGGCTAAGATACTCATTTTCGGATCAGAAGGTGCCCAGTTCTAATCTTCCTTCAGTGGTGACCCTGGTCGTGCAAAGAGAACCGCACCCTTTACGCAGCAGTCGGGGCCCCATCTATCCACCGCAAATGCAACCAAGCTATCAGACACATGACGAAACCCACAAGCCGTCACACACAATGACGCAACTCACAAGTCGTCACGCACGAATGACGCAACCCACCAAACCGTCGCCTTCAAAATGACGGAACTGCTCACACGCTCGCCACAAATATGGTATCGTTCGTTCACCTAATCACTGGCAGGGTAATAATGTGGTGATGATATCTATATAAGCCAGTAATAGCCTCCATGCTTTGACGATCATTTTGGTATGATGGCTTAGATACCCATTTTTGGATTGGAAGGTGCCCAGTTCTAATCTTCCTTCATCCTCTGTAGAATATTTAACCAACACTATAGCCAACAACCATATATAAAACAAAAAGATGATGAAATTGGAATAACTTGAATTTTTTCGATTTATTTAATGATAAATTAAAAATAATTATAAATCATCAGCTAAGTAAATTTATCAATCATTCTCGATAATTAGCTTTAACAAATTTAGTGAATTCAAAGTATCGATCTCTCTCTCAATAGCTGCAAAAACTCGCTTAGTACTAAGAAGAAAATAAAAATCTTAACATATTTTCATAAATAACTACGGGAAATGAACATGAAGAAATAGAATTGATAGAGTTGGATATAAAATCCTACTTACAAACTAAAATAATAAAAAAATAATAACGGATGTTATAAACAAGTTATATAAAATAACGTTTAAATGTGTTCATTCTTATGTAAGAAACAAAAGAGATAAATTTGAATCCCATGTCGAAAACCACAATTATAAAATAGTGTCATCAATTGAAGAATAACTTTGCCAATTAATGCATTCAAAAAGGTATTATTTGCTCAATTTTTTCTCTTTCTTTTTTATTTGAGAACAAAAAATGAAAAAGAAACCAAATGAAATTAATTTTTTAAAAAACTGAGCTGCAGAGAAAAAAAAGGTTGTTTTTTTTTTGGTGGGGATACTTAATTACGTAATTAAAAAGGCTTGAACATTTTGAAACTTCATTTTTCGATTTATATAACATCGGAAATAATTAACAGGTCTTGACTCTCTCATATTACTTTTGTAATACGACTCTTTTTAAAAGCATATGCATGTGTTGTTCCCCCTTTTAACATTTGAGGATAGTTGAGAACAATCCGTCACCAAGACACTAATGAAAGTGTTGAGGTAAAATTTTCCCAGAAGAGACATTTAACACCACGTTAATTGGATACTTAAACTTTCTTTATTTCCTACATTTTTGCACTTTTTTTATTCTTTTCGTTCTTCTTTTAATTGACAAGAAAAAAAAGAAAGTTATGTAGATGAACAGGCGCGCGCTTCATAAACTCAGAAATTAAATAGCCATTACCCAAAAATTCTTCGTCATATTATCGATTTATCACAGTGGTTTTTTTATGAATGGAAAGAAAAAAAATTATCTCGCCATCAGTTTCACTTATTTAATTAGACAAAGATAATTCCCAAATCTTTTTCTTTTTAAAAAACTTCTTAGTATTTTTATGTGTTCGTGTTTAAAGGAATTTACAGCACAGAATTAGAAAAGATTTAACTATAAAAACTATTTTGAAGATACTCTTAATTATATTATAATAGATTCCCATTTTTCTGCTATGATAAATATGAAAGTAACTTAACTTTATTATGGCACAAGAAAAGTTGCTAACAAACAAGGGAAGAATATCCCAATAAGTAAACACAAAAAATTTAAAGAAAGTTAAAATAAAACAAGTAAAATAAAAAAAAAATTCAAGTCAATTCCTACTTAAATCAACAAAGAAAAATTTTATGCTAGCTACTTTTTAATATAAATAGTTACAATTAATATAAATATGTATATACATAGGACAGAATCACAACATTAAGTGGTAATAAACTTTTATTAATTATCATTAAAGTATCGTATTGTCATCCAAAACAATCGTGTATATAAAATTTCAGTTCAACTGAATGCATTAAAACGTGAGAAAAAAAAATCTTCTGAAGTTTTGACCCAAGTCGCTAAAAATAAAACCAATGTAGCCCTATCTATAATTCTTAAAATAATTAGTTTCAGTCAATTAGTTTTAATTAGTTATAATTAAATTATCGTATTTTAACCCAAAACAATAGTGTATAGAAAATTTCAGCTCAAATGTGAGAAAAAACCTTTTCACGTTTTGACACAAGACGACAAAATAGTCAAGTCGCCAAAAATGACGCCAACGTGGCTGTATTTGTAATTATTTGAATAATTAGTTTTTATCAGCTAATTTTTATTACTTATAATTAAATTACTGTATTGTCATCCAAAATAATCATGTATATAAAATTTCAGCTTAATTGAGCGCTTTAAAATGTATTTTATTAACGATTGAAAATTCCACCAAGATATGTAAATAAATATACAGAGAGTATGAGCTAATAGTAGAAATTGAAAAAGGCTTTTTGAAGGTACGATTGTGAGGGGTCTATCCGCGTTCTTTCACTTACTAATCCTCTTGGGGAATATTTTGGGTCTTTAAAAATTATTTTATTATAAACCTTCCCTCAAAGAAGATGTGAGCATGTAAATTAAGGCTTGTATATAAAGATTAAACTTTCAAGTTAGCGGAGAAAGAGGTTAGATTGTTAACAGATAGCAGCGAATGATTAAACGTTAAGTGAGGCGTGAGTACTTCGTAGCTTATTTGTGTAATATTAAAGTTGACGATTTGGTCAACTATAGATTTAAGTGGATTAGGTCGCTTGGAATTGGAAGGTGTATTGCCTGAACGTAAGTGATCCAATTAATTAAGACTTCTCGTGTCTCGTCTACCTCAGTGCTTCTCAAACTTTCAATATTTGCGACCCAATGTTCAATCATAATTTTCATCGCCCCCTTTTATATAAATAACAATGCAGAAATTAAATAATACTATACTTTGACGTTAAAGCTACAATGTTGCATTAACTTCTTAAGTGCCACTGTCGTATATATACTAGATCAACCAGTGCATTAAATTCCCCGGACGTATATACACGTCTTTTCGAAGTACGATCTTTTCGCGTACTGCTACCCATAAAATTGTTCCGAAGGCTTTGTAATGCAATAAAAGGACTTTGACAGTGTTTGCGCAGAGAATTTGCCTATTTATTCCATTTCTTTCCCCTTATACATCACATACGCGCTCCTAAGTAGAAAACGGAAGCATTGGGGAATGAATCGTGTAACTTTTAATCGGCAGTTAAAGGATTACTTATGAACCATACAAATTATCAAGATAAGTGTTAATTTTTGTGTATATTTTTATATACGAGAAGCCTATGTGGTCACTGGCAATTATATTAAACTTGTTCTTAACTTGTTATAGTTAAATTAATTATGAAATACATTGTACAGTACTGATACATTTATAAGTGTATTATATCAGTGTAAATGTTCATTTTATTTTTTATTATGTCAGAATGCATTTTGTTTGTTTACTTCCAGTAAATTAGTAACTTTTTAAATAATATTTTTTTTTTGACTTTTCAATATACTCACGACCCCCTCGTACAGTTATCACGCCCCCCCCTAGAGAGGCGCGCCCCACAGTTTGAGAAGCACTGGTCAACCTTTGCTATATATATATTGCTTTCCATATTTAGTAATTGGAGCATCTCTTAACTTGGTTAATAGAATTTGTGTCGTTGTTCATAATAGTAAATAAATAGAAGTTATTTTTTTTTGAATATAGCTAATCTCTCTCTCTCTTCTTTCCTACTCTCCCACACTAATAGACGTCATGGGGTGACCATTACACGATAACTGTATTCTTATAGAACATTTTCATTGATTTTATTATATTCCAATAGATTTAAGCGAGAATATTCATGATAAACTTAACGCTAAAAATTTAAAATAAAAATAAATTTATTTTGAAAGTAGCTTTAAATCAGGGTTTCGCAAACTTTTCACGATGATGACCCTTGTTTTTCAATTCCTACTATTAGCTCACAATCTCTGTATATTTATTTATATATTTATTTATTTATCTGGGCGGAATTTTCAGTCGTTACTAAAATACATTTTAAAGCGCTCAATTGAGCTGAAATTTTATATACAGGTTTATTTGGGATGACAATACAATAATATAAAAATAATAATTATTAAAAATTAATTGATTAAAACTAATTATTTGAAGAATTGCAAATACACACAACCAAGTTGGCATCATTTTCAGTGACTTAGCGACTCTTTTGGCGACTTGTGTCAAAACTTGAAAAGGTTTTTTTCTCACGTGTTAAAGTGTTCTGCTGAACTGAAATTTATATTGGATGACAATACAATAATATAATAATAATTAATAAAAATTAATTGATTAAAACTAATTATTTAAAGAATTACAAATACAACCACTTTGGTATCATTTTTGGTGACTTAGCGACTCTTTTGGCGACTTGTGTCAATACTTGAAAAGGTTTTTTTCTCACTTTTAACGCATTCAGTAAAACTAAAATTTTATATACACGATTGTTTTGGATGACAATACGATACTTTAATGATAATTAATAAAAATTAATTACCAATTAATGTTGTGATTCTGTCCTATGTATGTACATATTTATATTAATTGTAACTATTTAATAAAAAGTAGCGAAAATAAAATTTTTCTTTGTTGATCTAAGTAGGAATTGACTGAAAAAGTTTTTTATATTACTTGTTTGTACAAAAATTCTGTGTGAACCTATAAGCATAGCGCAAATTATACACACGCTTTGGGAATTTCTATATGTGTTTTATTTGTAGTAATCTATTGTGTGTTGCAGTAATAAACATCCGTAATAAGTTTTTACTTTGATTAAGAAAAAACATTTTATAATGTAACTACACAGGAAAATATACGTGTGGGTACAAACAAATGGTTTTATTATAATTTAAATCAAAAAGTTCTTTGCTATATGTATTTTCTTATCTTGATTATATTGCAAATACAATGCCTTAAACTACAGTTGAACCTCCATGTAATGAACATCTATACTGCGAATTTTTCTATATAGCGAACTTTTTCCTGGAACCAAGAACATTTCACGATTTTCTTCGTATAATAACCTCTCTATACATTTCTATATAATGAACTTTTTTTTGTGATTCAATTTTCGTTCTCCCTTTTTTTAAAGTATTTCTGAAAAAATTTCAAGTTATTCTTTCTTTAACACATCTTATGGTGGTCATAAATTTTGAATTGGTTTTATTAGATCCTAACTCACCGAGAGCAATAGAGTTCTGGACGTTTCATTCAAGAAGAGCAGCCTTTAACCCCCATTGCCCAGTTTACTAGAAACATCTTCGATATCCTCTTTCACCCTCATTGGAGTTGTCCAGTGTCTCCGTGTTCTAATTATAAATAATGTACGTTTAAAATCACTTGTATGCTTTAAATCATAAAATGTTCTTAAAATTAATTAATTTTAGTATAAAATTGTTTTCTTAATATTGAAAATACAGTGAATTCTTTGACATTCTTTTTTCTTATTTTCCTTGCAGTTTTTCTTTCTTTCTTTCTTTTTTGATGGGTAAGATATTTAAAATAAACATATATTAATTTTAAAAAAGGTGTGAATAATTTCTTTTTTAATATATGGTGTTTATGAATTTAAAATTTGTTTTATGTGGTTTATATAAAGTATATTAAAAGATGAACCTCTATATAACGAATTTTCTATATAACGAACTTTTTCCGGGATTTAGCGACTTCGTTACATAGAGGTCCAACTGTATTTGTTAATGGTGAGCAAGTTGTTTTATGAAAAAATTTATCAAAAATCCTAAAATTTTTGGCGCGACCCCATTTGGAGTTGTGACCCCTAGTTTCAGAAACACTACTCTAAATATAGATGAGAAACGGATATTATGGAATAGTCGAGCAATATGGAATACCAAGGTTTGGGCTCTGTTTGTTGTTGCCAATACGAGGGGAAACTTTGAACTCCAGAAAAGAAAGGCTTTTATGATATATTGCAGCCAGAGTTGATCGCTTGTTGTTGCTGTGCGACTCGCTAATAAACAAAGCGAGTTTTGCGTTTTTCAAGTTTTTGCACATTTTTATTTACTAGTATATATGTCACTTGAACGTTGAAGTTAAGCATATGTACACTTAACGAGTTGTATTTTGTAGTACTGTGGTCGTTTTATAGCTGACCATCTTTTGCCCTTCAGCTTAAAGGTTCATTTTCCAAGATGGAGTGTCGGGTGTTATGAAATGCCTAACATTCCATAATATCCAACTTAAAAATATAGTATTCCATATGACCGGACAAAATATACTAAATGAAAATAAAGTTTAAGAAATAAGTTTGAGGTGTAATATTTATAAACCCAAGCAATAGTTATCGATTATATAAATAGTAATATAGCCTAATTTAAAATTAAAGAACATTTTTTAAAAGGTGAATTCATTGGAATGGAAATAAAACATAAACAACAGGCAGGAAAGTCGGATCTTCTATAATAATGCGCGTATTCCCCATAAAAAAGTGTTAGATGATAAATTAAATGAAAAGGACACACAAAAAATAGGAACCAGAGGCTTCGGAACAAAAGGACATTCAAAGACACCTTGTTAAGAAATTAGACTAAGTTTCTAAGCTTAAAAATGACTCCAATATTAGCAGCAATGAATCGTTCCATTCTGATAAATCATCTCCAATGGACTTCTTTCCATCAACTAAAGAACCGGGACATATGAAAATGCTGAATGTATCTCTTATAATGGAAAAAATTCTCCGAAGATTAACAAGAGGAAAATTGGATTAAATGCTTTAGCTGTTGTCTGTGGGTTCACCTTGAATGTACTGGAACGCGAGAAAGAATATTAAACTTGTGATTTTTGTAAATAAATTCAAAACACAGAAATGACTTTCGCATCTTCATAAAAATATGGTGTTAATAGTTAACAATAATTACATTTTATGAAATCTTAATTAATTTTCCAATGGTTTAAACCATCCATTTCATATTACTTGACTATTATACACTGCTAATCACACAAAATGCTACACCCTGTAGGAAGAATGCAAACCATGTGAAATTTACAGCATACGTTTGTGGCGATGAAATATACAAATCATTAGCATTATAACTCAGACGTACATCACGAGTGACCGCAGCGCCACTCACAAGTGTTACATAAGGGGATAACATATTGGCGATTTGAAGTACAACAATTGTTTTTCATGGGGCTTTTTTGCGTAAGCCTTTCACCTGTACCTCGTGGAAGACATCGAGCGTCTTTTTACCTAGTTTCTGAATCCGACAGAGTAAGAACAGTAGCCTATAGGGATTGCGGATTTATTCTTCAGAGAAATCAGTCAACGTGTTGAACAAAATCAAGCAACTGTGATGCGGATCTGTCATCGTTGGATGCCGGAGGAAACGATGGACCAATGGGGCTGATCGCACACACTTCGTTGCACCACTGACCATGATGACAGACAGATTATTGCATGGCAGTGATAAACAGTGCAGCCATATTACGAACCATAGCACAACAGATTTAGTCTGTTACGCATCATTTGGTGTCCGCTCGTACCATTCGACGCCATTTGTAGCAGAAAGGAATGTCCGCAAGGCGTCCATTACTTCATTTACCCTTGACTGTAAACAACAGGCGTTTTCGCCGTCAATGGTGCAATAAACGGTGAACATAGAGAACGGAATGAAACAAAATTGTGTTTACTGACGAATCTCGCTTCTACCTGCAACATCACGAAGGTTGGATATAAGTTTGAAGACACAGCGGTAAGAGGCTACTGAACTGTTGCGTTATGCATTCCAACACTGATCCTACACACGGTATCATGGTTTGGAGTGGTATTGGATTTCACTGTCGCACCCCTCTAGTTCGCGTTGCCGGTACAGTGAACAACCAGCGATACATCTCTAAGGTGTTGGAGCCCGTAATCCTCCCTTACATTCAGTGCTTGCCATCAGCCATATTCCAACATGATAATGCGTGATTCCACGTGGCACGCAATGTTCAAGAGTTCTTTTTTACCCATAAGATTGAATTGCTTTCTTGACCTGCTTGTACTCCCGATCTATCGCTGACCGAAAACGTGTGGCCCATGCTTGCACAACAACTGGCCTGAAATACACCACCCGCTGCCACATCAGATCAACTTTGGCAATATTTGGAAGCCGCATGGAGACTGTTGTACCCTAAGGATACATTAAAAGCCCCTTTGATTCTATGCCGAGGAGTGTAGCATCAATTATAGCCAACAATGGCGGCTACACTAATTACTGATTTTGTCATGATCCACACGCCACAAGAGGCTTTAAATTTAATCGTTTGATTTTTGTACAACATGGTATCTGCTAAAGAAATTTCGCTGTGATATATCTGGTCTTCTTGGTGTTGCATTTTGTGTGGCCAGCAGTGTATATTATCCTCAATTTATCATTTTTTTTAAAAAAATATAAACTTTTTTATAATAACAACATAAATATTTTTTTGACAATTCACAATTACTTACAATCGTTTATAATATATATCCATGATGATTTTGGAGATTTTTATTGAAAACCAGTAAAGTTAGTTTTAGAAATGTATATAAATACCTAACCTAATACACACATACACACCCGACTCTCATGTATATTAACAAAATCGTTCTTTTCATGACGTTATCAAAAGAGATTTTCTTGGATGCTCTTAGCAAGAAGTATTCTTTCTAATTCAATACGCAAAATATAAGTTATGAAATACGTATTCAAAATTATTTATGCACTAAAATACTATTGAAGATATATTACTTTTAGATCCTAAATATTTTCCAACAAACCAAACATTATTTCTTATTCTAAATATTATCTAATATTTCTTTAAATCTCAGAAGTAATTTGATCATCAAAAATGAGGCAATTCAATGCTTTGTTCAGGAATAGATAGAAAATTTTCTAAGGATTCTCGATTTTTGTAAAAGAAATTTTAATAGTTATAAAAATTAATATTTTTCATAGTTATTCAAATTTTTAGAATAAATGTAATCAGTTAACTTAACAATTAAATTAATCAACACGTTATTTAATTCATTTTAATAACAACATTGTCTAATTAAATGTAAATAATTAAACCTTAACTTTTATTAATAAGTAATGGTTAGAAATTATTGAGCAGAACTGTATGTTTAATGCAAACATCAATGATTACAATTGTACTTTATTTAATTACAACTGTATAAATTTAAATTGTAATTTAAATATTCCAAATCTCATTAATAATTTGTGGGGAATAAAACTGTAAATACATAGTTCAAATAAAGTTTTTTAATTATTTTACTTAAAAAGTATTTTATTTCGTTCTAGACATAGAACCTTAAATACCGAATTTCTTCGGAAGAGGAAGTTTCTAAAAAAGTCCTTAATAATTTTCTAATTTAACGCTTGGAAAAAAGAACTGAACAACTTGGGGATTCATTTGGTTATGTATTTGATTAATTGATATATTTCATTAAAAATTAAACAGTTCTGATATATACTTTTAACTTTTCTTGTAGTCTTTTAACGTGATCACAAATTTAAATATAATCTTGTCGATACGCAAAAAAAAAAAAAAAAAAAAAATGAGATTTAACTCTTTTTTCAATTTTTGATCGTAACACTATAGCAAAAAAAAATTATTTTGATTCTTTATGTTGATATCAAAATTTATATTTGTTTTTCATGATAAAAGGGAAATATGAAAAGTCATATTTGAAATTCAACGAAAAAAGTAGAATCAAAGAAAGCATACATTGTGAATCATTAATCTCATCTTGTTTTTTGTTTTTTTTTCATGTACTTTAACTAATACGAATTTTTTTGATGTTGAAGAGATTATTTTTTAACCCTTTATCTACCGCATAGGAATTTGCTGCAATTTTTTTCACGCAATATTTTTTTTTTGAATCATTACATTGAAAATTAAGGGATATACATAAATAAAATACTCAACTTTGAGGAATTTAATCCGTTAGAGCTAATTAATTAAATTGGTACTTTAAAGTACCTTCGGTGCACAAATGTCTAAAATATTTTCATAATTCGAAAAGACTGAATGGCTTTTTAACGCAATTTTAACTCTTAGAAATGCCAAATATCCAGAGAACATTAATATTTTACATCACAAAATATTTATTTTTAAAGATTATTAAATTTTAAAAATTTATTTACTTTTTTTACACATAAACTTAATTTGATGATATTCAAAGAAACAGTTTTTTTTTTCATTAACACACACAGAAATTCATTACACGTTATGCATTTTGAGTGAGGTTTCGACTGAATGTTTTTTAAAATCCTGCATCCTGAGGTAGCAAATGCTGTATTTTCTTAACATGAACTACTGCACCTTGAGTCTCGTTTAAGCGCTCGTGTAGCTGAACAGTGCGACGTTAATATTCAATCAATCAATGAGTCTCGTTCAATGGTCGTCGTCTTAAGAATCTAAAGGAAATTCCAGTAGATTGTTTTCCGGGACTTCGTCTGAAAAATCCTGTATTAGTACATCACTGATTTCAAATGGCATGTTCTGTAATAAATTAAATGTCCCTTGAAGACTAAACTTCTTTTTTTCCAGACTTTCTAAGTAACGGAAATAATAATAGTAATAGCACCCTCAACATCTCTAATTATTGTTAAATCTCAGTTACAAATAAAAAAATTAAAATGTTGTTAATTTTTGAAATAAGAATAGATCTTTCACATTTAATTGTGTGTGGCAAAAAAACAAAAACAAAAAAACAAGCTGGGATTCAAAGTTCAAAATTTTTTGAAAACGTTAAAATAAAACAATAAAAAAGCAAAATAAATAAGTTAAAGTATCCGACTACCCTAAAATCATGATTTTTTTCAAAAATTGACAAATTTTTTTATAATTGTATTTTATTTTATAGGCCATCTTACTAGCTTAATAAAAGTACCAAGTTTTTTATTTTCCATTCACTAGAATGAAAACTACAAGTGTTTTAGTAAAAGCAGATGCCATAACTTTACACAAGATGTCAAACTTTAAATTGCGTTTTACTCAAAATGTGATTTTATCGAAAAGTTCAAATGGTGACAGCGATTGCTCAAAAAATTTTGAAAATAATTTGCCAAATTTTTTTATGTATGTTCTGTATAACAGTAGAAGTATTTTGACATTCAAATTTATCAATTACTGTTTTATTTCAAAATTTACAGTCCTTTATGTGAATATAATCACTGTTTTTTAAGCAATTTCATATAATCACCAAGATAAAATGCTCTAGTTTTTGTAATATCTCTTATTCAGAAGATCATTTCAAACATGAATAACAAAGTAACACACCAAAATTGAAAAATTGAGAATTTGTTCATAAAATATTTATACAGAGCGGGCCCCGTTTATTCATTTTTTTTTTTTTTTTTGTACATTTTCACCAGTTTTTCCTATTTTAATGAGAATAAATTTTTTTTTAATTTTAGGATTTTTTCCTTAAAATATACTAAATAAATCTAAATATCACAAAAAAATCCCCATATCTCCATTTTTTCAAAAAAAAGTGGTCGCAAGAAGTCGGATACCTTAAGCTAAAAAGAAATGCCAAAAAAAAAAACATGTCTATTGTACTATAGCGATAACTGTACAACACAACAAAAAACAATAAGCCACACAGACGGGAAAAAAATCTAAGTTCTGCTCTAGCGTCCAGTGTGCTGTCGGTACTTATAAGTACAACAAAGTTATTCAGCAGTAAAATTAATTATATACATTGTTCACTTAAAATAAATAGTCATATCGTTTTCTCTAAGGTCTTAGCTAACAAACAAACAAAAAAATAAAATAAGATACCTTTTGACATTAACTACTTTTCAGGAACAAAAATGACAATCTTCGCAATCCAATCAAAATGTCAGGTGAAAACAACTTCTGCTGTAAAACTGTTTGCCTTCCCCTCTAAAATACTCATCATAGAACTCGTGCTGCCATATATCTTGAAAGAATGGATTTAAAAGAATATTCCTGATAAGTAACGTCAGAATATTCGTAAAA
>BMAV01019428.1:101276-112334 GCA_019973955.1 Trichonephila inaurata madagascariensis
TCCTTAAACCTAGTCATTATGGTAATAGGGAAAATTCTGCGTGATGTCCTTCCTATAATATAAATATCATCTAAAAATTTTAAAATTTTTATTTTGCAAGACCATTAACCACTTAAGTTGTTCTTTTTCAAAAAATTCTATATGTAATTGACAAAAAAAATATGCATTACCGATTTTCAACTAGAACTTTGCATTGGAATTATTTATAATCAAATGTATAGAATTTCCAGCGAAATATTTGAAAGGAATTCATACGGATTTCAAGGTTGCAGTGGTTTATGCAAACCTGAAAAAAAGGCACTCAACTCGTCCAAAAAAGTTGAATGAGCAGAAATCTAGAAGAAAAAATTCAAATAGAAAAGGAAATTTGAAGCCCTTTACCAAAGAACATGAAAAATAGAAATAAGATAAAAAAGGTTTCTTAGGAAAACCTCTGGTTTATAAAATAAAATGGCAAAAATAATATTAAACCTGAAGATTGGATGTGGGTCGAACTGTGCAAAGCCATTTTCTTATTCATTGGAAGATGGCTGAGAGTGCAATTTCAATTATATTTTCAAATCTTCCTTTTTGAAAAATGATAAAAAGATTTTTCTCTCTTAGATCAAGTAACATTCTAAGATGCTTTCTTTTTTTCCCAGATTTAAGACAATTTTTAATATTTTCCCATGGTAATAACTTTTTTTTTCTGAAATTCTTTCAATAATGATCAAAAATGAGTTTGTGTGTGTGTTAATATGTAAAACTTTTTATTTCTAAGTAATATGTGCATTTTTTTCATGACGTTCAGGTTAGAGCGTTGCAACTGTAGCTATGTATAATTTTTTTCGAAATTAACTTTTTAATTTCCCGCATCACAATGAACAAACGAAAATGCATCTCGATTATGAAAAACAATCAAATCTCAACGACGTCATATGAGCTGATACCTCATTTTTCAAACTTACACAGCTTTTTATTACAGCTTGTTACATAAAGAATTTGAGGGTGTTAGACATTTTGATTTAGCATTCATCACCCAAGTTAAAAGGGTCTCCTAAACGAAAGTGGCACTACAGTGGGTTGGATAAATGGTTTAATGAGTTAATAGTTAATATAATTTAGTTTATAGTTAATACAGTTTAATAGTTAATATAATTTAGTTTATAGTTAATATAGTTTAAGAGTTAATATAATTTAGTATACAAAGAAAAGAAGTAATACATACGTAACATTTAAGCCAGACAAAGTCACCTTGCAAGTTGAAACAAGTTTCCCAGGAGTCCATGAGATTATGAATACCTTGGATGAAGAAGCTCCAGGGGTGGTTGGGGAATCTATTTTCAACAGAAGCTTGGACCTCATTATCGTTGGCAAATCACCGTCCCTTCAGAGCTTTCTTGAGTGGACCAAAGATGTGATAGTTAGACGGTGGGAGGTCTGGGCTGCAAGGAGGATGTTTGAGAATCTCCCAGTGGAATCGCCGTCACAATGTTTGAAGCACCACAGCCATATGAGGATTAACATCGCCATGCAAGATGATAAACCCGCGTGACAGCCTGCCACATTGCCGGTTCTTGATATATTTTCTGTTCATGCAATGGATCACATTACGTGGCAACACTGACCATCGTACCCGTAGGTAGCCATTCCAGCAATAGTAGGCCATCATATCGAAGAAGCACATTAACTTGACTTTACCATCTCTAGTTACATAATTTAAAGATATTTACCTACATAAAAATAAACACCGTACAATATAACTATTCCTTCAGTAAACATATATAAATATAAAAACTCAAATTGAACACATATTATGTATTGACATATATTGATTATCATAAAATAAGGAAAAATCACAAAAATAGCGATAACTCGCCCAAAAATAAGACAACCTCAATGAAATTTGAATATGTTGGTAAATAAAACTTGCTCTGAATGATATTATATTATGCAAAATATTTTGGCGATGCAGCTGGAATACGTCATTCACAAGGAGCATAAAAATAGGTGTTTTAGAGCTAGGCGGCAATTGTCACTGCGTGTCTGAGATTAAAAATCCAGTATAGCGAAATTGTAACAATGATCTCCAGGCATTATTTAACCGAAGAACTGCAGTGGCACGCTATTGGGAAATTAGAGGCAGGCAAAGTCAGATAGAAGTGGCTAGAGGGCTGAATGTGAGTCCGTCTGAGATTCATAGACATTGGCAACAATTTCTAATCTCGGTTTCGGTATCCATGAGGTTCAGGTAAGGACAGCCACGCTCTACCATGAATATCTATGGCCGATCTTTGACATCATGCACACGAAGGAATAAAGCCTCATCTTCAGCTGAACTTAGATCCTCCCTCGCTGCAAGCTCCGGAAGGTTGGTATCAAGCTCAACCGTGTGTCGAAGGCTTCACGAATGTCGTCTTTATGCAAGGCGATAAGTTATTCACGTCACGCCAAAGGCGGGAACGTTTGCAGTGGGCACGTCAACATCAATGGAGGGCTGTTCTCTTTACGGATGAGTCCAGGTTTAGCCTCGAAAGCAATAGTAGGCGTACTTTTATTTGGAAAGAGCCTGGCACTCGTTTTAATGCATGACACATCAGTGAAAAAGATGCATACACGAATCAGGCAGTGTCTGTGTTTGGAGTGGTATCTGTTTGTGTGGTCGCACAGATCTCCATGTCTTTCCCGAGGAAACGTTAATGCTCACACCAATAAATATGTCATCCTGGACGCTTATGTACACCATTTTGCCGAGGCGATAGGTGAGGCTTTCGTGTTACAGGAGAATAATGCGTCGTGGAGGCGTATCTTGAGCAGAAAACAATTCCGCGCATGTAGTGGCCAGCTCTATCCCCAGACTTTAACCCTATCGATCATGTAGGACGACGTGTAGTTGCTCTCAATCCCCCTCCTAGGATCCTAGCGCCCCTTTTAACTGTCTTGGAAGAGCAATGGTTTGCACTTTTTATTGAATTAGTACACCGCATATTTGAGAACATCACACATCGTTGAATGGGCTGTACTGCTTCTCGGGGAAGGGGGAGATCATACCACATGTTAAAGATACTTTTCCTATGCCAAACTACTACATCCGATTTGTTCATTGTATACATATGCAAATTTCAATAACACCATAATTGTCTGGTGATTTCTTTTTATGCTATTTTATACCTCCCTATGTGTTGTATAGCGTGTATAAGTTTCATTAAATATTCCCCTCATAACTTTTTGAGTTATAGTCATTTTTGTGATTTTTCCTTAATTTATGATAATCAGTGTATAAAAAGTGTAGTGCGTACATGATAGTCATGTGTGAAAGCTTAAATTAATTATTTTAAGGAAAATTTCTAATTTCGGGGATATTCTTTAAATTCCAATTTCTCCTACTTTTATTATACTCTTCGCTTTCAATGTAACGTTTTAAATCTCTTTATTCTTCAGTATCACATAAAAGCTCTTCATTCTTCAGCACAACATATTAAAGCTCATTCTTTAGTACAACATATTAAAGCTCTTCATTCTCTTCAGTACAACATATTAAAGCTCATTCTTTTGTACAACATATTAAAGCTCTTCATTCTTCACTGCGCGTAAGCATATTAAAGCTCTTTTAAACTCTGTATATGTTAAATTTGCCATATATAATAAAGCTCTTTAATGCCTTATGGACGAATCTCTCTCTCTCTCGTTTGCATAGATTCAACAAATATACTAATAAAATATTATTTTAAGATTAAATTTCTCTTGAAGTTTGCAATGCTTTTATGTAAGGATTTTTCGCTTTTATGGATAGCACAATTGAAGTCGCATGTTAGGATTCACGTGTAAATTTTTTATATAACTGAAATTTATTAAATTTTGTTTATATATTTCAGTTATTGCAACGTAAACAAAAATCTTGTATTATGTGGTCGTTGACAGAGGAAAGAAGGAAGGAGGAAAGAGGAAGAAATCGTTGACAGAGAGGGGTCTTTTTCAAAATTTATTTTGGTGCAACGAAAATTATGTTTCGTAAACAGATTTAATTTAAGAATTTACTTCATAATTTTCGCGTTATTTAAATTTCCAGATTTATCAATAGAAGTAATCCTTAAAAACTCTAAAACTGTTTAAAGTTTTTTTTAAATATATATATTTTTATATTTACTTGTATTTATATAATTTGATAAATACAGTGAAATATGTTTAACGCGAAAACGCTTAAGACGAAATATCTGTTTACACGAAATAATACAAGGATCCCGACAAACTACAAGGTATTTCTATGCATCTTTTTTCTTTTAACATAAATCGCTTAAGCAGGAAAATATATCCCTTCTGGGAATGAGTAAAATACGGAAAACATCAGCCAAGCAGATTCGTCATCGGTAGAATTTATTGTAGTAGGTGATGGTAATGTATGTATACAGTCCCAATTATGGCAAACAAAGACATTTTGGAGTTTGTTAAAAGCTCAAAAAACATCATTTATGCAGATTCCGAGGAAGGAAATGAGATGAATAACCCAGCTCCTGATCCCACATCATCCGAAACGAGGAACATCATTAAAAGTATGCAAAGTTATTTAGACACACATTCCAATGGTAAAATGAATAACAAGATGGACGACATCAAACAAGGTGTTGACAATTTGATGCTAAAAAAATGCAGAGAAAAACATCAGATTATTTTCCAAAAACTCCATAAATGTTTCGTTTTCAAAACCTTGAAAGTTGTGTGTTAAATTTCATTGTGAGTGTTTTTATTTCATTGATTTTTATTAAATATATACTTATATCTATGTATATAAAATACACACTAATAAACTCAATTTTGCTGAATATATTATTTTTATGCGATATCCTTTAACACGAAATTCTTTTAACTAAAAAAAAAAAAAATTTCAGTCCCCCTCAGTTTTGTGTAAAACGATTTTCACTATTTTAATACTCAAAAGAGGAAGTAATATAAAAGACATCATCACTCACTCTCGTATCAGAATTATTATGCAACGTGAGGCTTAATATCGTCCATTTGATTCAGTGAAATCAATCTCTTCCATTGATGGTGAGACGCGATGGAGTTGGAGAAGATATTGCAAAACGTTTTACACTCGAGTGCAATCAAGAAATAAATGACTTCCCTATGCTTACGACATCCTTCGATTTTAAATTAAAAGAAATCCATTTAAAAAACGTCATTCAATCTAACAAAATTAATGCGAACTACTGAAATTTCAATAAAAAAAATCCATTCACTAACGCATACACAGATGGCCAAACACTCAATCCAAGCGCGACATAATACTCCATGAATCTGACATCCCAGAACTCAAGAGCAACCAGGACAAAGCAGGCCATTGTGGACCAAGCTGAATCATCTCTTTTCAACTATCCACTTTTTTTATAAATCACCATCTCTTCAATTTCCGAAAATAACATTCCTTTTCAAGCGCAACATACAGTCCTGGACCTGTACCTCATGTTCCAACAATAGATGCTAGAAGGAAAATAAATTAATATGAATAAAGTATGATTTTTTGTGAATGTTATCAACCCAACCATCAGGGTATGCAAATTCATACATTTTAAGAATGCAGTAATCCCAGTGAAATCGATTCTTCCCCCTCCCAACAATGGAATGCAAAATAGAAGTTTATCGATGCACAAAGCTTGCTCAAAAGGGTTCGAACGGTTTTCGATATCGGAATCGAGGAAAATGTACACAATATGGTTTCGTGTTTCACAAAAATTTCACCTCTCGCTGCTGATTTGTGCATTTGGGTAGAATGGGAAAAAGAGGTTTTTCGAATGAAAAAAAAAAAGTGTTCTTTTCGAACTTTGCGTGTTTTCCTTTGCCTCTAATTACATTTCCCAGAAGAGAAACTATATTGATCTTGAATCTACTTAATCTCTCTGTGGGAAAAAGTTGTGAGATTTTTAAGGCGGTATATTTAGTATCGATAGAGAGACTAAAGGGAGAGATTCAGATTTTTATTGGACGAAAAGTGATGAACTGTTTAAATATAAAAAAAAAGAGAGTTCTGAAAACCACCGATGGCTACCCCTGGAGCAGAAGGTTTTGACAAAATGCTTATTCCAAGCTGATTTTCAATAACGGTGCTAAATTTCTAGTTAGGATTGCAGATCGATATGAAATCGTATAACATTTTTCATAAAGAGTGTTAAATCATTCTTCCAAAATGATCGATATGGAAGATGCAATGCTTAAAAGGGGGAATTAATCTATGTGTTTGAATTTTTCGAAAGATACTTTCTGCTTGAAGGTTTCGAAAAGCATTGCACATTTGTTGTTTTCCAGTTTAATGAATTCCTTTTAAGAAATTAATGTAAAGGAATTAAATCAATACGTTGTCAAAACCACATTACTGTTAATTAATACTGATTGAATTAATTTTAAACTGCAATAGTTACAAAAATATTGGTTATAATTGCAATTAGCAAAGTGTCACAAGCATGCTGATTGCATTCAAATTAATACTGCTTATTGTTATAAAAATTCTTGGCATATTTATATTCGTGATTTTTACGAAATACTCTTTATATGCTTGAGAAATTTATTTGTTTTATTCCTTAAAAGTTTTACACATAAAATATTAAAATTTATTTGAAATCAAATGTATTTAATAGAGTTACTTTCTTATTATAGTACTCATGCCCAAAATTAAGGTTACAAACCTGTTTTTGGTCATAATTTTCAAATGCCTCCTGGAAAACTGATAGAATTTATATTTTCTAAATTTTGAAAAACGGGTATATTTTGAGGTTGTATATTTTGAAGGAGCGAATATTTGCCTTATGGATTGACCCTCCAGGTCTCCGGATCACAATTCTATTGAATATGTTTGTGATGGTCTAGAAAAATAATTTCTTAGCATAGTTACCTCCCAAAAACCCCAAGGAATAAAAATTCCCACTTTTGAAAAAAAAGGGCTTTGTTGCCTCAAATACTTATTTTCACCCTCATAAACAGTAAGGTAGCTTGTTTTCCGTCTTTATAGCAATACACAGTGGTCACCCTCCATGTTAGACAGACTTTTCCCGAGGTAAAGGCTTCATCTCTGATTCATGATTTCTCACTTTTTTATATTACTTGTATCTTAATTCACAATTAATATCTTTTCCATATTGTTATGTTGCTACTTTCTCTCTCTCTGAAATTGTAATATGCCTCTGTGCCAAATTTCGTGAGAACACAGTGAATAGTTCATTAGTTTTAACAGATTTTATGTTTGTGACCTTAATTTTGAACGCGGGTGTATATTCTATATATAAAAATGACTTTTTTACAGCAAATATTTTATGTTTAGTACCAAATGCTTAGCAGAAAAAAATAATTTAGTATAATTCAAGTAGGTTCATAATTTAAAATTAAATTTAGAAATTCTTTGTGGATATGAGTCTTTAAAACTGAAACATTGTTTTCTCTCTCGCTCTTTTATAAATAAATATATGTATATATATATATAAATTTTAAAAAAACTTTTAATACTAAGTAACTTTAATTCAATTATATTAATTAATTATATTTATTATCTAATTTAAAATTTTCTATACTATGGTAATCAATTAATTTCTCTTTTTGGAAGTTATATGTAGTGAATTTTATTTCAAACTAAATTAAATTCATTTGATTTAAATTTAATTCTTTTCAATTTAAATTTAATAAAAGTTTCTTAATTACAGATAGTTGAATAAGAACATATCAAGTTTTAAAATTACAGTGTTTAATTACAAACAGTTGAAAGCAATTGCCTATTTTTATGTGAAAAAGCTGCCCATCGCTACTTCAGTACAATAAAGCGAATTGGCTCAATTTTTTATTTTAAAAAGGCTTAGTTCACATCATCATCAGATTTGTTTGTGTGTGGGCTTAGGTTCCTTTCTGTTTTCAAAAATAATCAATTTTGTGTTTTGAAAGATGGTAGCTAAATATATACTCACGAAAACCTTCATTCGTTCTTTAATTATTCACCGAATCATTTCAACAAGATGTGTGTTCAAAATTTTAATTTTAAATGCATTTTTAATTATATCTCCCTACTACTCTTCATGGACAGAATGGAATAAGATTTTAGAAAAATAAGTTGATTTACAAAAGTGTGAATTTGATTTGCGAGCGGGTCGAATTAGATTTAAAAAAGACAGAACTTGGAGTTCGAAATTTGCATAATTATTTTGTAATTCACTCAAATTCATCATTATTCTTCCCATCCTTGCGTTTCTTTTCAATATTAAATGAATACAAGCATGCAATATTGTCATCTGATTTGATTACGTTGTAGATTTTTTAGATTCATATATATAACCTTATCTTTCTTATATGATAAGTTCTTGTGAATTCATGATAAGTTGTAAGCAAATGCGGCAAAAAAAAAATCCTTTTTTTGGTATAATTTTATTATTTATTTTTTTCTTCATTAGTAGATTTAAATAAAGCAGAAATAATCAAACAAGAATATATCTCATTAAAATAAAAATAAAAAAAATTACGAATTCCATTGTTTTTTCTTTTTCTTTTTTATTATATTGCTTAGGATTATTAGGAAAATACATACTTTGTTTTCACTTCATTGTTTTTGATAATCTACTTATTTATTATATATATATATGAAAAGGTACGAAACGTCGCAATAATGTAAACTTCAACATATTTGTCCATGCCACTATGGAAGAACGTAGCGGGACATCTAGGAATATGAAAGGGTCTCCGGCGTGGAACGGAGCGTGTGCGAACACCCACATGCGTAGGAGAGAACATGCGTAAAGAGCGCTGCCCAATTGACGCTACTTGTTGAATTCCTCGGGCACAGAAGAACCATTAAGCCCGATGAGTACTGTGAGACACTCCGAAGCCTGCACAGGTACATCAAGAGCAAAAGACCGCGGTTGCTCGCGGAGGTCGTGATTCTGCTCAATGATAACACGGCGGAATACACATAGGCGGAACTAGCCAAGTTCAAGTGGTAGCAGCTTGATCACCCACCCTGCAGACCGGACATGTCACCCTGCGATTTTTATGTGTCGTGCCCCCTAAAAAAACATCTGAATGGAAGCGGTTCAACTCCGACGACAAACTCAGAGACTCTGTGAAAAAATGGGTCTCGTTACAGCCAAAAGACTTCTGGGAACATTCAATCCTTTGGCTCGTTAATCAATGGGGTGCTCAGGCCTATGGTGTATACTCTGAATAAATTTTTCATTTCTACTCACAGTTTCGTTTCTCACATTTTCATTTCAACACCCCTTGTATATATATATATATATATATAGACTAATAAATCCTAAGACATCTTCAGATCAAACCAAAAGAACCAAGAACATGGAATCATTACAAACCAAAAAAGAGAAATTTAGCTAGAGTAGAAAAACTATTATGATTTCCCGAGCTGTCACTGGCTTAGGACAGTGAGACAGGGTTAAACAGTGCTTTGTGAGATCTCAACCTTCCCCTACAGCGGAAATTTTCGACATAATAGCACATGAGATAATCCAAGGCAAAGGCCCAAAACCCACGTGGGTGAATATAACAGCAATAGAATAGAATTTGAATAATAAATTACTATAGGAATCTGGGAGAAATAGACAAATATAAATATGTATAAACAAAAAATATTTGCAAGAGAGGTTAAACATGATTGTGACCATAATTAATAATAATGAAAATGAGCAAAGAAACTAAAATCTTACCCGATATATATATATATATATATATATATATATATATATATATATAAATATTCTGAATTGTTTCATTCAGAATATATCATTTAAGAAGCTTTTTTTATTAAAGCTTCATCTACAATTAATATGAGGCAATATACATAAAAATGCTTAGTTTTTCCGTAAATGAATTCAACAAAGTAGACACATTTGTCTATACAAAATATCTTCCATCATCGTATTTAGTAATTTTGAGGCATTCAAATCTTCGCTTATATAATGTGCTTCATAAGAAATATTTTACCAAGAAGAGAAATTCCGCTGAGAATATTTATTTGTTCAAATGTTATTTAATGCAAACATAGATTTTTAAAAAAAATTGCATTATTATTTGTTTATGTGTAGTTATTTTAGCGATTATTTGCTTAGACGGATTATATATTTGTGTAGAATATGTAATTACAACATGTTTTGCAAATCATATATGCGTGCATCCTCATTTTATCTTCCTTATCTTAATTGTCTCCAACTTATTGAGAAGCTCAAGGATCAGGGAAACCAGAAAAAACGCTAAAACTATATCGTAAAAATTAATTACTGCAATGCGTAATCATAAGACAAATTTCTACTTTTCATTAGACAACATTAGAATTCTAAAGATGTAGTTAAACACAAAATATGTAATTCCTTTTGTTATAAATGTCTAATTGAGTGTGTATTACACATAATTAGTAATGACAAATAATAATTGTGAAATTTCATTCATTATTGGTTAATATTAAATTAGACTCACTAACTAAAAAGTCGTAGGTCAAGCAACATCTAAGAAAAAAATTAATTTGAAAGAGTAATGGCTCCCTCATAGTTTATTTTCCTGTGCACCCGTTTGTTGAACTTTTCATTTTTGAGAACACTTTTATTGCTTTAGATGATTGATTACAACGTCGCAAGTCATTTGATAACTATCTTGCTAAGATTTCTTGGATAACCTTTAGGCTCAGATGTAGCTCGGATACACTATATTATTCTCTTTCTAAACTTCCAATAATAAATTTAATCCGTAATGTTACATATAAACCATCAATTATAATTTTCAAAGTGAAAAATCATACCAACATTGTAAGCAAAATGCTATCAGAAAGCGATACGCGATATATATAAAATTTATCAATGTCAGACAGTAAAATGTTTTTAAATTTCCTTTCAAGAGTCGCTATTATTAGTTTCACCTACACCAATTGGTCTAATTCTTAACCCTTGAAAGACACGTACTACAAGTTGAAAACTGCTGATCTAGAGGCAAATCGCTCTGACTGTGGTAATAAAATTAATTCATTCCATTGTAATACTGATATTACTGATGGTTTTTAATGCCTATTAACCACTTAACTGCCGATTAAAAGTTACATGATTTGCT
>BMAV01019429.1:0-13259 GCA_019973955.1 Trichonephila inaurata madagascariensis
AAATTTTTTTTTTCCGGTTAAAATTTGCCACTAGATAAAAAGTTTTTGCCAACGAGGGTGATTACATCATTGACAAAAAAGAAAACTTTAAAAAATTTTTTTTCAATTTACGTAAAAACGACAAAATTTTTCTTTGTCCCCTTAATATATGAATATATAAATAAATATAAAGAGAGAGGAAACTAATTGTAGGAATTGAAAAAAGAAGTGAATTATTTCACTTCCAAATTTTTGTAGTTTGAATATGGGACAAAAAGTAAAGTGAAGTATGATGTAAACTAATGTTTGAAAAATATTTACAGAAAAGATAAAAACTAATTTTTTAATAACATATTAGTTCTGACTTATAATTTGGCCCCCCCAAAAGTTTAAATTTGTAATCAGCCAGAGCAAAATAAATATTTTGCAAAAATAAATATCTGGCCTTGTAATCTCTCAAATAACTCTTTTCAGTTTTTATCTGTTAAATTACATTTTCATAAAGTTTGATACAAATATCTTAATTTTAATCTAAGTTATATTTTTATGGTATGTTGTACTTATTATATGTTTTATATCCCTATATAAATGTGCTATATGTAATATATATGTTTTATGCAAAATGATTTGAAAGCGTAAATTGTTTTTGACACTTATAAATCGTTAAGAATCAAAAATATTTGTCAATGTTCGATCAAATTTCAACTCTAATAATCATGTTTCCAGTACTTCAAGGTATATTTTTTGTACATATTTAAAGAAAATTGTAAAATTGCATAAAATCAAACTTGATTTTCAATACTGTATAAGGATAAAATATCACAAACAATAAAAATCTTATTTGATACGGGCATGATGTAATTTCGCAAAAGAGAATTTTAATGGCGCAAATATAAAAATCACTGCCATCGCGCTTATACTCAGAAGTAAGAACGTCGACAGGGAAAGAGAAAATTTCTAAGAGGGCAAAAAGTTATACACTTAAAAAGCCGTGCAAACCCGGCCCCTTAGCTAGCATAATTTTTTAAACGTGTAAAAAAAAACCAATCATTTTTGCAAAATTCTTTTATAAGCAAATTATTTAATCATAGAACATATTAAGTTCTTCGAACATTCTTAAACTGTAGTCTTACATTTTATCACGATTTTATACAGAGAAAGAAAGAAATTAATTACGATACTATTTTTTAATTACGATCAGAATAATTTTTTAAAAAAACTAATCTTCATTAATGATAGATTATTGTTTGAATGATTTTTTTTTGGCTTAAATGAAAAGAAGCGACGAACCGCATTAATTAAGAACAAAAGGCAATATTCCTAAATTACTGATTCTATGAAAAGAGCAGCAGATTCTTCAGAATTTTTATGATTGTCTTTTTTCATCGTGTGTAATGACAGAAACATTACTGAAAAGGATAAGAAAATCAATTTCCCAGTTTCTTTTACTCTTCAGGGTTCGAGAGAAAGAAAATGTTTTATGACATTCTTGCTTGGATACTTTTTGAATGGTTTTCAGTTTCTCGGTAGGTGCTTAAGAAGTAAAAGAAAAGCGCGTTCGTTTTCGGATGTTTAACTTTACGAGTCAGCATTATCAGCACCTGGATTGGTTCAATTGCCTTAGAAAGTTTGAGCCAAAGTATTTGAGTTTCTTTGACGGTTTTGATCACTTACACTATTTCGAGATATAATTATATAGTACCTAAAAATATTTGTGCTGTACAGTAAATTATTTAAATACAGTCGGGTGTCTTTATAGTGAAGTAGCGAAATCCTGAAAAAAAGTTAGTTATGTGGAAAATTCGTTACATAGAGGTTAATATTTCAATTTTCTTTATTAAACACATAAAAAATTTTAAATTCATAAACATGCTTAAAAAATGATTATTGACACCTTTTTGTAAATTAATCTATATTTATATTATACATCTTACCCATAAAAAAGAAAGAAAAAAAAACTGCAAGTAAATATTATTGATGCCTATGTCCCCTTCCTGTAAAGATTTTTTTTCCTTTGATGATTAGGCATTTACGTTTTGATATTTTTGAGCTGTAAGAAACGAAGTTACCAATACAACTGATCAACGCTACAAATGAACGGATACAAGTTCAATGACACGAGACTCCACTGAGGGTGAAACTGATAACATAGGTGGAAACTTCTTGCACTTTACACTTCTTGGATAAAATGCCCATAATTCTACTGCTCTCTCCGAGATAGGCTCCTAATGAAACCTGTTCAAGATTTATGACTACCAGATAATGCGTTAAAAGAGAGAATAACTTGAAATATCCAGAAATACTTAAAAAATAGGGAGAAAAAATATTTAATCACCAGAGAAAAAGTTCGTTACATAGAAAATGCACTTCACTATTGGGAGGTTTTTACGAAGAAAATCGTGAAAAAGTCTTGATTCCAGGAAAAAGTTCGCTATATATAAAAATTCGCAATATAGAGGTTCGGCTGTATTTGTAATTGTACGGTTGTTTCTCAGTTCGCCGCATGAGATATATGCAAGGGTTGCCAATTAGGTAATGGTAATAAAAGCTATAAATCAATTTTGAATGAACTTACAAATACAAATACATTATATTCCTTCTATGTAACCATCAGAAAAGGTTATAACCTTTTGACAAATATCAGGAAACCGCTGGAGACTAGGCAAGGTGCGATTGTTGATGTCAGAGATGAAGCGGCCAACTGACCGATGTACAGATAATACGTCATGAAATCGCCATCCTCGTAGAACTTCCTGCAACTTCGGAAATAGATTGACGTCACAAGGATTCATGTCAGGTGAGTAGGGAATATTTTCCAAGATTCCCCACTTCCATCATCGAAAATAGGAGATTATTGTTTGGGACATGGCAAAGAGTTTTGTCATGCAACACGAAAGGATTGTTTTGCAATAAACGTGGACGTTCTGTACTTGTGTAATTTGGTGAAACCCAGAGGCCATGAATTTTCCTCATGTTCAAACATTTCTTCGTTATTTACAACGCCGTTTGACGACTTTAGACCAACTTCAAAGATTGATTTCCAAACAGTCCATACACAGTCTGTGGAACAGACACCGTTCAAGATGTCACTCTGATCTTGAGATCGGCGTATGCGTTGCAAATTCGTATTCTCTGTTCCCGACCTGATCGAAACAATTACCAACGTGCAACCGTTCTATATTGTATTGCAATTTCATTCTAGGCTTCCAGTAATCTTCGATAACATTCTGTTACAATTTTTATTCCGGCAACCTCGATTTTAAACCATGACCACTGATCAAATTTTGAAAATGTTCTCTGCGATAATTTTCTATAAGTGGCAGGTATAATTACGAGATCAGTTTTTTTAAAAAAAAATAATTTATCCAGGGAGAAAAACAGGATATTATCTATTGAAGTAAATGTAAAATATACTTTCATTGAAAAAATTTGCAGAAAATAATTTGGTTCCGATTTCGTGGATACGCATATCTCAGTCGAACATAAACACATATATACCTTTCTTCGGCATCTGCAGTTGTATATTTGTAACTCGTTTTCATTTACATTTAGGGTGTTGCCAACTGAAGATGACTAAACGCGTCCAAGCTTTGTATAATTCAGATTTGGATCTAACTAGTTTCCGATACTGAGGATTAATAACATTAAATTTTACATAATTTAATGCACTTGCTAATATTTTATTTGTGACACTTGTCGATATGTATTAATACACAATTTAATGAATTCATTAATTGTTCTTAATATTGCAATGAACCAAGTATTTCAGTGTTAATTCGGAAATAAGAAGCTCATATGATTATCAGTATTACTAATTGCAAGACTCTTAATTTCAAAGAAGTTACTCATAAGCCTCTTTTAATTGGAATTAATGTACACGGGTTCTTGGAATTAATTTGAATATCTCTCTTAGGATTAACATAGCGATTAGTGAATACGCACATTTAAGAATATTCTGATTAAATACATTGTAGTTGTAATCAAATCACGCTTAAGCGTTTCAAGAAAACTAAATTACTGTGTTGTTTGAAATTAAGGAGCATGAATATTGATTATTTTAATGAAGCAGAATTGTAATCTCCTTAGCTTAATATTCTCCATTATAGAAAGTATAGATTAGTTTTAAACAAGCTTTAAATCTGGAACGTATAAACATGTTTTTTTGTTGTATCATATGTTGAAGTTATAGTTTTTTAGTGAGTGGTCTGTATAGGCTTCCCCCTCGGGGGGCTCACCTTTTTTGGGTGGGGTAGGGGTTTTTCCCCCCCGAGGTGCCCTAGTGATCTTTTCACTCCCCCTGGGGTTTTTACTGTCTTTTGGGTAAACATGGGCTTCACGCCCCAGGGTCCCCTAGTGATCTATCTCTATTTTCGGCCCTTCTTCTTGCCATTAAAAATTTCCCCTTTTTCTTCCTTTCCCGTCTAAAACCACAGAACAATCTTACAAAATGAACTTGGTTCAAATTTGTTTTCATAGAAAAACTTTCTTTTATTATTAACATATTTATGATTTAGATTTTCTTTTGGGCGTTAATTTAATTTTTTTTTCGTATATTTCTTTAAATACTTTGATTATGTTATTTTTATTTGTTTTGATTAACAACGTTTTTTCCGACCCCATTTTTTGCCGTGTGCGGCGTCCAAAAGGGGGGAAAATGGTTTCGGGGGATCCTTTGCTTTTCCCTTTGCCCCCTTTCCCCAATATGGAGAAGGTTGGGGCCCTGGGGATACCTCTCCCTTTCCCCCTTTTGGGCCCCACGCTTCACTGTGGACGGGTGGCGGAAGTGGGGCCCGCTCCTGTCAATCGGCGGGTTCCCCCCCGGTGCCCCCAAAGGGGAAAACACTGCAAACCCAGGGTTAGTGCTGCCAGAAAAAAGGGGTGGGGGGTTTTTCCCCGTTGGATCCTCACCCTGGACTGTATCACTATGTTCTGGGTTTTACCCCAGGAAAGCGCCCGTGCCTGGTTTTCCCCAATTGACCGGCACACTGCCTCCCCTTGTTGGACTCCGTGGTGGGGTGGAGGCACCCCCCAGGATGAAGTGGTATACGCTTTTGTTATGGACCCCAATACTGCTGTCCCCGGGGTAAAGGCCTCGTATTACCCAACAAACCTAACGTCGATGAAACTCCCAAAAAATTCACGTTTTTTTAATTTTTTTATCCTTGCCAAAAATGATATGAGTAAAAAATCGCCATTTTTATTCATAAAGCACTTATTGGGAAAAGGTGGCGAACCTAAGTCAATAAAACGTTTGATCCCGGGGAAACTCTAATAGAAACTACGTCCGCTTACAAACAAAGTCATTTCTTCTCGCGAAATCATTTTTTTAATGAACCGGGATCAATAAGTCCCTAAAACCCGAATTCCTGTCGTGGTGTTATTTCTGAACCTGACCTGTTGACCCTCCTGATACGGAAATCCGAGGGGGTTCTCCAATCGGGGGGGTTATTCAGGTCAGAAGAATCCAAATTAAAAAAAACTCCCCTTATTCCAACTAAACACTTAATTTTAACTTTCAATAGGGCCCCAAAATTACCGACAACAATAAAAAAGGCTAAACCCCAACCCGTAAATACGTCCCCTACATACCGAACCCTCTGCGCTGTTTTAAGGGGGCCAGAGGGGTTTGGTCACTCTAAAACCCCTTGCCGCGGTCGGTTAAAAGCTCTAGATTTGCATCCGTTGGGGCATTCTTCCACGGATTGTACTCTGGAGCCGAAATTTTAAAATTTTCCCCGTCCCATCCATCCGATTCAAAAAAATTTTGCCCGAAATGGAAAATAAAAAAGCAGATACAAAGGGAAAAAAAAACAAATAAAAATATTTCTTCCCCGAAGCACGTAAATTAAATAGCCCCCAGTCATCTCAAACTTCCTCCCAAACTACCAAATCTTCTACTTCAAATAATTCACACAAACAGATGAAAAAAATAACCCCAAAAAAAAAATGTCACCTCTAAAATTACTTGAACCACTTTCATCCAAGCCAAGAACCCAAAAGTATTAAAAATCCACTCCTAAATTTTCCGATCATCCTCAACACAAGCCCATCTTGCCGTCCACCTCTTCAATAACAGCTACCCCCCTCAGACCCTCAACCCTACTAATTCCCCCAGCAATAACCTAAATACTTCCCCTTCATCGTTACCAACTGAAATACCCCCCGTTCTTACAACTTATAATAAATTTGCCACTCTATCAACTGATGTTCAATCATCAGTTTCCATATCAGAATCTCAGCTACATCCCAAAAAGGAACATCTTAACACATCCCCAAAGAAATTCAAAAAAATGAAGAAAGCCCAAAATACAAAAAAAGGGAAAAAAAAAATAAAAAAGACTCCCCATAAACCCGAAAGCCAGCACCTCAAAAATATACTACTGATGAAGAAGACATGCTTGTATATGACATAGAGGAAAAACTTGACCCAGATCCTCTGGAAAAAACCCAAGATGTCAAAAATGTTTTATACGATCCTCAAGCATATATACGCAAGTTAACCCCAAACCCCGGGATTCAGGACAAGTAAAAGCTAATTTTATAACATGTATTGCCCGACTTTGTATTAAACAAAATTGTTCCATTCTCCTTTTCCAATTGTTTTTTATTTTAATATATGGTCTGACTTGGTGGGGCAACTCCCACCAAATTTTCTCTTTAATTACTTGAAAAAGGTTTATGTGATTAGAAATTTTAACTTTTTAGAACTGTATTGTCATTATTTTTAAATATTTTATAAACATTTTAAATTTTATTATAACAAATGTTTGGCGCAGTATAGCCTAAATTGGCTCTTGCGCCATAAAACCCTACTCTCACTCACTCACTCACTCACCGTATAGGCTTAGCTTTTGAAACAAATAAAAATAATATCATCCAATTAACGCTACAACATCTGATGCATTTTTACTACATTTCTACATATATCCGGGACAACAGTGAATGTAATGACTATAAATACGTTTCTCAGCAAATAGAAGTTGAGTTTAAGAAGGATGCATTCAAATTGGAATAAAAATAACCGAATCAAAATTATTTTCAACGATTATTTTCGCTTTGAATTGAGCCCAATTTAAACGTCTTCAGACATATCACAAAAGTAAGAATTATAAACGCAAGTACTAAAATCCTCATCTTGTTCGCAAGTACACCCGGCCATTCACTAGTGCAGCCCACCGACGTAAAAGGTATGAAAAAACGGTTGCTGAACGTGTGTTTGTTATAATTATTAGATAGTTAATTCTTTGGTACTAAATTAACAAGATGTACAAACTAAATTATATTAAAATATACCCATCAGTTCTAGAGATGATCGACCAAATCGGAAAAATATATTAATTTTAAATATCATTGCATTTTTTTACCAAGTTGTTGATGATCAGTTATTAAGGTTTTAGAACTCTTTTGGTTGGATTCCAGCAAATTTTTTTTTGATAAATGAAACTTGAGATTTATATTAATTCGATACTTTATAATAAAAGGAGATTTGGGATTGGAATAGTCACCAATAATATAACTTTTCGCAAAATTTGACAAGTTAAAAAAATAAGAAGAACGGTAAAAAAAAAAATAACTTAAAATAACTCACTTTGAGAGATATTTTGTAACAAAAAAAGTAATACTTTATATAACTAAAGTAAAAAAAGGAAATTTTGAAAAGAAATAAAAAGAGTAATTTTATATAGTACAATTCCTCATTTAATATCAAATATTCTTTTCAATGAGATTCTGATTCATGGATTTCGAATAAATTGATATAACTGAAATAACCTTTATCACAAATGCTAGCAGAGTTTATAAAACGTAGGTGTTTTGCGTAAAATAATTAATAAAACAATATTTTAATCCAAATAAAAACTTCCAGTTTCAAAAGAGAGTTAGCTTTAGAAAACAGTTGTGTTATTAAATTACATTTTTAATGAAATGAAATGTTAGAGTCGTTATAAAGAACGACACAACGTTTTTTCTTTGCTTTAATATTTCATTGTTACTATTTTTACACATGTACTGGTTAACCCACACACATTTTGAGATAATTTAAATAGTAAACCTCATTCCTTTTCTTCTAGCAGTTTAATGCTTTTACCTGAGAGATTAACAGCAAAATTTAAATGTGTAGGAGCGTTCCAAGATGACATAATTTTTTTCTTTCAATATTTTAAGAGTAAATAAAATTTTTCTATTATTTTGGTCGTTTCCATTTTAAACATTGATTGAATATTAAGCTGCATATTTTCTAAATATAAGTTCATGCTTAAGCGAGTTGTATTATGAATAAATTTTTTTTAATTTATAAAATTTTTATGCAATCTCGGTAAAAGGTTTTAAATATTTTCGTATGAATTTTTGTATACATAATTAAAAAAAATATTATAGAATCTGAATAATATTTCAACTTAAAAATTACTATTATTGCTGATTGATTGTTATAAATGACATAAAAATATTTTTATATGATGCAAGTTGGGTTATCGATTGTTAGGAAAAGTACTCAAAAGTGAGCTTTGACTAATGTATATCTAAATGTTCTAGTGGAAATTCATACTAAATAAATTCGAAAGACGATTCTAATATATTTTGATTTTTTTCATTTTATTTTCATTAGAGCCAATTACATGAAAAATTAAAAACATCTATTTTGGAAGCTAAACTTGCCAAGAACTCTGGAAAACACAGCAGTATCTTAGCTTTTTTCAGTTTATTTTACAAGATGGAATTTATTGTTATTTTAATTTTAATAGTTAAGAAGCTTTCATAAGTTAGAATTCTGCAAATTATTTATCCTAGTTATTTACATAATTTCTCATACCTAAAATATCTAAGAGTAAAAGTCTTTCGAACATATGTTTAATAAGAAAGGAAATAGAAGTGCATTTGGAAAACAAATGCTTCATTTGTGTGAATGAAATATTAGCAAGTATTGGTTATTAGGATTTCATTGGCGAAATGGCTATAGCTTGTCTAGAAGTGACGAATACTAAGTACTTTATTAGGATATATGTGGATCATATAAATGAATGAATACATACAAAATAAATAATGGAAATCATATAAATGAAAAAGGAAATTATCCTGAAAATGGTTATGAAGGTTACAAATATACTTTGGATTAATATACTCGATAGAAATGGTATGTATTGGTTGCATAGGCGAATAACGAAAACGTGAAAAGATTGCTGAGGCATTATAAGGGTAAGTTGAGTTTACCAAAAAGTGTAATTCGAAATAAGAGAGAGAAGGAAGATCACTATTTTATCTCTAAATACTAAATCCTATACTCATCTTATATAAGAAGATTGTCCTTAAAAAATGAGCTTATATTGAAGCTTAAATGCGGGAAATGTTACTTACATTTTTAGATCCGACAAAAATCCATTTTTTTTCAAATGATGCAAATGTATATTTAAATTCTGACTTTCAAGTAATGCTTTGAAGAATTATTTACAATATTTTAACACACAATTACATCTACATACACATATATTACACATCATAGTCGATAGTTTCATATATGTTAATCATTATACATATATATGTAATAATTCCCTCTAGTATCCTTTTTGTTAACTCTTTTTACTAATATATAAACAAACTTTATTTCTTTGGTTTAAAAATAACAGTGTAACCATAATCGTAATCGGCTAGTCCGAAATCCCTGTCCAGCCCATTATATCCAATCAGAACCACTATTACGTAATAGTCACTGCCGGTATAAAAGCGAAAATCTTGTGTAATATCGCTCTCTTTATCTTTGTGTTGTGTCATTGTCCGCTTTGCTTTGTAATCGTCGCAAGTTTGTATCATCAATGTGAAAATGTACCGCAATTGTTTTTTAAGCTATTGATGTGCTCTTCATAATAAAAAAAGATGAATGTCCACTGAAGATGTTTTCTTGAAACCACTAGACAAATACCACACTCGGTCACATCCTTACATATATATATATATATATATATATATATATATATAAGTGTAAGGGTAAATAAGGTATTATTGCAAGATAGTGGAATGGAATCAATTCCAAGAATTATGCCATGGTAAGGTCGTCTACGTCTACGTAGTGCTACCGCAGCAAATAATGACAGATTTATCCTGTAAGGATCTTGTAGAGATCGAACAGTCAATGCGACGTAAATTCAAAGGGAGTTTCTTTTGTCAACAAGACGAAGGGTCTCAAGTCAAACAATCGGAAACATGCCTAATGCGGGTCGTATGTATGAGCGTACGTATGGTGTGTATTCCGTTGGCTGCAAGACACTGTGCGGAAAGTAAATTGTGGAACATCGATATTTGATGCAAAGTGTTTGAAATTATGATGCGTATGGACGACCCAGATTTTAGTTTAGAGTGTGACAAAGACATGTTTTGGTATGGTGAGAAAATGGCACTCGAAATAACTCTGTATGCGTTCAGGATAATCACATTGCAGATGAGTTCGTATGGTGGTGTGAGTTGGAATCAGCATAGGTGGACGTACTGACCTTCATATCATTTGGGATGTAAATTTGAAGACTAAAATGTATGCCGCCGAGAGATCATAAGACCTTATGTCGTACCTTAAGCTGCACACATTTATGATTCCTTGCTTTTACTACATGATAGTGCCAGACTTATAAAGCTAGTCTCAAGGAGAAGTTTCTTGAAGTTGAAAAACAATAAAGCGTATGGAGTGGCCAGCATGCTTTTATGATTTGAATCCGATCTATTATGTTTGTGACACACTCGCTCTCTACGTTGTTGCAAGACTGAGGCTGCCTATTACATTCCAAAATATGGAGATCACCCTTTGTCAAGATTGGAACCGTATTCCCCAAATTAAGATCGATAACACCATGCTAAGTAAATGTGCGGTTGTCTTAGCAATTTGGATTGACCATAACCATATTAAATAACCTGTATCATTTCCAAGCAAATCAATTTTTTATATATATACATATAACCAAACTCTTGACATGGGGCATCATTTCATGTTCTTTATACTTTTACAAAAAATTAGAGCTCCCATACAATTGTTTTTTCTTTTTTTTTTGCATTACATTTGTATTTTCTTTTATGCCCATACATGGCTATCGCGCAAAGGTTTATTTACTTATATGTTGTTCTAGTAATTGTTTTGAGCAGTTTATATAATGAAAATTATATAAATTCTTAATAGAAAATACTAAGCAATTTTCTAAAATTTTATACTAGTCATTTTTCTAGACACATTCATTTAGAATTCTTATTCTTGAGCTGTATAAATTTTTAAGGTAACGTTTTAAATGTGAAAAAATACTGCAACTTTTACAATAAATATAAATACAATTTAAGAAACTCTTAAGTTTTCGGTTTGTCTTAAGAAATGCTAAAAGTAGCAAATATTGAACTAAGCTATTGCAACAATTTTTACGAAACATTTCAGCTTGGATAAATACTAACTTATGAAGGAACAGTGTAAACTAGAGTTTTTAGTAAATAGACAAAAAAGGAGAAAAAATTCACAACCTTATTTTCCGTTCCGGTGCCACTATTTTACAGATTACTGGTTCCTTTGATAACTGTAATCACGGCTCTTCTCAAACTTCATTTTTTTTTCTTTTCAGCAGTTTCTTACTCTTTTCTTGCCCTTTAGGTAGCATCAAAAAATCAATATTAAAAGGTATTTCCTGATGTTTAGATACTTTTCATAAATATTTTAATATCCGACGTTAGTTTTTAAAAAATTATCTTTTTCTTAAAAAAAAAAATTGTTTGGTATTTTTTACTTAGAAAGTAAAAACTTTTTATAGAGTTTTCAATATTGTTGTTTATAGTTGTACAATAAGTATAAGAAAAATATTCTATATCATCAATCAATATATCTTTTGCAGAATATATTTAGATAGTTATTGCATAATGGTTAAACCCAAAAAATATTCTGCTTGTAAGAAGGAATCTTGAATATATCTCTAGAAAATGATGCAGAGGACATGTTTCAGAATTTAGTGTAGCTAGTGAGAGTTTGTTAGTGTTGCACTATAAAGAAATGCGACAACTATTGGTAATGGATCTCACTATTTTGAAGGATAATCATGATGGGGGATCGACACCTGAACTGACACCTCCTCTCCAAACTTTTACACCTTGCAAATGGGAGATCTTTCAATCAAGACAAGTGCAACGTGCAAAAGCCTCTTTACATGGCGAAGCTTGAATGACACTTGTTTTCGAGTGACTGAGTGAATATTAATGTTGCAATGTTCAGCTTCTCCAGGGCTTTTGGTGAAGGACCTCGCAATTGTGAATCATGGTCAAGTGACGAGGAAGACAGCTGAGCTGACCACTCCCTTCTCCTAGCTACCACACCACGCCAACGAGTGGATGTTTGAGCTCTTGACAGATTTAACGTGCAACGCTTCCCTACATGGCGGGTCATTAGTAGTACTAGGCTAGAACTCATGATTCAATGGTCATGAGTCCTTTACCTTGACCACTTGCCTATCGCGGCCAGCACTAATTTCGAACCGACGACATAATGAAAATCGTGATTTCGTAATCATACCAATTTGCTACCGTGGCCACTTTAACATTCTAGCCGGAACATCAATTTTTTTACCACTATTAGAAACATCCGTTCCACAGACGGGTACTCAATTTTTATTTAAAAATTTATTACCTTAAAGACTGTTTTAAATATCCCTATCTCTCGTGAAATTGAGTAGAATTTTTAATATTAGTCTTTTTATGAGGCACACTATATTAATAATTTTTTTACAAAATTGTAACTAGTATTTTTATAAAACCTGGTTAGAAATTACTTATATTAATGTAAAAATAATTAAAACTAATAATACCCAAAACGAAAAACTTTAGGAATATCGGTAGATAGACGGTGATAGATAAGAAAAATCGCACATGTCGTGAAAAAATCGCCAAGTACCTGACCATTTTTCCCTCTCAAGCTCACAACACAGCGTTATCTACATACATCAAAGCAAATCATCTCCGTCTGAGAGACGGAGATTCCGGTCAGAGGGTTAAGGTAGGGAGATAAAATATACTAGAAAAAAAACATTTAAAGTGCAGAGTTACATTAATTTTCAAATGAAGTATTTAAGCAATAATACAAAGAAAAAGCGTAAAAAGAAATATAAGGTATTTAATTTATAAAATTTAAGCATTTGTATTCACTATTTTTGATTATTTCTTTGAAGCTGAATCATCCAGCCTCTAAAACCATTATTTAGACAGAGCTAGTAGACCTTTTCAGCACTTGAATATTCGTTACAGATGAAAGTGTGCTGAAATATCTAGTATAGTTT
>BMAV01019430.1:0-91530 GCA_019973955.1 Trichonephila inaurata madagascariensis
TCTGACCTTTTAAAGGGGAAAAAAATTGAATTCATAGATTCCTTTCCCAAAAAAGGGGCAAAAAAAATACATTTAAACTAAGCAACATTATTATAATCAAACTGGGTAAATTTTAAAAGAAAAATATTATGATGGATATAGTAAATTTCTTAATTTTTCTTTCCTTAATATCATTAACTTTTACTAAAACACTCACAACTAGGTTAATTTTAGTGAATGAGCGAATTTTATAAGACCATTTACTCCTTCACTGTTAAAATTCTTATTCGGAAACACCATCCTCCCAATAGTATGGAAGTAAATTCGAAAACCCGTAGTTCTCTCCTACCAAAGAGTGTAGTTTGAGGGTTCAAACTTCTCCCATACAACAAGAGATTTTTAATTTTTTAAGGTAACAATTATGGCTTGGTACATTCATTTACGCGTTTTTTAGAATGTAAAATTCTCCCATGAAAGGGGTGGTCCGATAATGAATATACAAGTCGAATTTATACACACTAGCACTTATGCTTAAAAATATTTAAAATAAAACTATTTTCTTTTGGTACTGGTAATTCCTATACACTTTGGTACCAGCTTGATAATCGCTTTACTGTACTTAGTTTGTTAAGTTGGTTGAAGTAGGCTACAATGGTGTCTTGCAACTCCTTCTGATACGCAAATCATTGCTACGCCAACAAATTCTTCAAATATTCAAAAAAATAGCAATCTGAGGGGGCTAAATCAGACTATACGGAGAATTTTGAGGGATCTCCCAATCCCACTGTGTCAGCCAAACATTGGTTTGATTTGAATTGTGCTATCTTGCACCGTCAAGGAGGTTTAATTATTTAACATAATTGTTCCATCATTTTAATCTAATGTCTGTATGAATTACTGCTTAATTGCAGAAAACAGTTAATCTGAAGATTATTTAGGTAACCTATAGATTACCTAAGACAGATCCGTTAAAGTGCGAAAAGTTCTTTCATTTATCACTTTAAAAGAATTAAATTTTTATCTATAATAAAGTATAATGTATAAAACTTAAGAAGACCATGTTAATTAATTAAACTAAAATTTCATTAATGCATAAAAATTACCACACAACAAACAAATGATTTTAATAGGATGGATGAATCTAGTGCTACAATAATAAATTTGCAACATTTGGTATCAATTTTGTCAGGTTTAACCATAAACCTCTTTAGTTTGTAGTGTCCAGTTTCTTTCTTTTTTTTGTTTTCGAGACTGGCAACCGAGCTAAAACTCCTTCTCTCTGGGAAAAGCAATTAAAAAATTTATCACGATATTTCATGATTCAAAACAATTAACAGGTTTATCTTTTTAAAACCAAAATTACAGACATCCGTTTATAAACTTTACTTTAAGATCTTCATTCTATTCCAAGTAGTTCTTATTGTAATATGACATTTTTTTTCCATTAGTGTCTATAGTATTATTTTAGTGAAAGCATTCTCTCAAAAATAGTTTCAAAATCTGAATAAAATGCATTTAAATGTTGAACGTAGGTTAAAACGCCCTGGGCAGATTGTGAAAAATTGAGAAAAATTGCGAACTCCACTATTACACTTCTTAAGCTTAATTCTGGAAAGAAACGCAAAAAGTTTTTTGATTTAATAATTTTACGCTGTCACCTTGTAACTGCAAACTAACCTCATTAAATTTAGTAAATAAATCTGTTAAATAGGTAAAATCTGGTTTCCCACTTGATTAAATTTTCTTTTAAGATTCAAGTCCCTATCTAGTTTAATGAGAGCCACTATCATAGCCCCCCATTCACATCTCATGGACTCCCAAATTATTTCTTCACTGACTTGGACCTCTTTCATATCGTCGTAGACCGGGGTCAAAATAGACCCTTTGGAATCACTGTTCACACCCTTAGGGTAAAAACCGCAGATTTAACATACCCCCCTTTAACATGATAACCCCTAGGCCAGGTGTGATGAACCTTTATGGATCAGCATGCCATTTTTTCTTAAAAAATGTTTAATGAGGTATAGACGTGTCGTGCAAACATTTTGATTTGTGTTTTGTGGGAAAGTAATAAAACCAAATCAACAACTAAAACTCTTTATTTACTTCGAAATAATGCCTTTTGCACTTTACAGTAGTAAATGTTTAATTATATGTGTAATCCAAATTGTAAAGCAACATTAGTGTGACTTCTGTTGTTGCAGATTAGATGACAAATAACTTACATTAGGACTGTAAGATGTTACTCTTAGCAGAATGCATGCTGAATCGAAGTCATCTGACACAAACGGTTTCCATCTCGAAAAATAATGACTCGCAGGGAAAGGTAGATGAAAATATGGATAAAGAGCATGAACTAGCTTCTTCGAACAGTTAAATGTGTATCTGGAATCTGTTTTAAAGACTATGTTCTACTTACAATTGTTCTAGAACATAAAACACACACCGCTTTGTCATTGTTTTACTAATCATGTCATGTTTTTTGGTCTACGAAGTTTGAAACTCTCTGTTATACTTACTATCTCGCCCTGAAGGAGTTTTTTTTGTGCTGAACTAGCCATGTTAACTAACAGTTAAAATCGTAAATATAACTCAAATAAACTTTAAAATGCAGTTGAGTCCACGAAATTTACCATGCTATGCTTAGTCAAACTTCGTATCACTAGCAGTTGTAGTCCATGACGTAACTAAGGCAAGACAACAACAAACGAGTGTGCCGCACCACGACCAATCACTCGCGTTTAATTGTAATATTTCATTGAACTTTTTTTTTTTAAACAAAAATGCAAAATTTTTAAGATGGGTGTCCAAATTTGTGTCACGTGCCATCGAGGGAGGGTCCCTTGTTCCCACCCCTCCCCTAGGCTGTCGTAGTCCAGAAAAATATAAGATGAAAACGATAATGATACAATAAATGTTAAAAATAAATTCATGATATTATTTTCATTTTTCTTTCAAACATTACAGAAGCGTGTAATAATATTTATATTACATAGAAGAACATTTTATTATTAAAATGGGTTTTTTTAAAAGCATAAACATAAAGAGACCAAAGAAAAACAATACACAGTTCACACATAAGTATTTATTTATTCATGGAATTCATATGATACAGCATATGATCATTCAAATTTAATTCACTTCTTTTGTATTTTACAATGATGCGTAGCACATACTTTGAAACAATCATAAGTGATATTAGAAGCGAAATAAATTCCTTTTTGACTTATTAACACACAATATCTCACAGGAGGACCAATTTACGTTACACTTTACAAACTTATACAAATATCTTAATGGCACTGAACTAAAAACGATTTTAATTTTAAATATCTAAAACAAAGTGCTCAGATTTCTGTTATCAACATTCACACTGGTTCAATAGGACTAGATTCCATTCTGTTATCCTAACTGAAACTGCACTATGACTTTAATGAAATGTATTTATTGAACCCGGATACGAACCTGCTCTGCAACCCAATGCAGTTAGCACCGAACACATACGCGTATACAAATACTTAGATACACCATTTAGAAAGTTTTAAATTATATAAAACAGGGAATGCACAATCAGTTGACCCTGTGATCATATCAAGAGAGTGAAGTGAAACTCTACTTTGTGTGTTATTGCGAATAGGTTTGGCGGTTATATGTAAAGGTTTATTTAACAGGGAATACTTTAAACTGTAATTAAAACAAAATGTTTAAACTTCGAGATGCATAATTTTGTTCGTCTAATCTGACTACATATCATTATTGTGCCTAATTAACTCATCAGTACACTTTTGTTACCTTTAATAAAATACATTCGAAAAAACGATTGCACTTTATTAAAGCATTTTTGTTCAATTTATTTATATATAATTGTAAAATTTTTAAAAAAAAGTTTGAAAGAACTAAGCTTTACAACAGAAGAAAAATATTCCTAATGAAATTTAATTTCAGTATTGATTGTTAACTTTAGTAAAAATAAAGTAATTATCAGTTGCTTAAGATGTGAAAAAAATTTTTGCTTGGAATATAATTTGTCCTAATGTAAGTACTTTCTTCTGTGCAGTAAAAAAGCTTCCAAGTCTCATTTTAATTTTTTGAAATAATAATATTTTGAAACACTTTTTAAGGAAAAAATTCAGAGTTTTTAATTTTTTTGGCACCTATTTTTGAAATTAAATTGTTTAACATTAATTTTTTGTAACAGAGGTTAGTATTAATTTTTAAACCTTCTTAATTTAACACACATGTGTTAGAACAAAATAACCACGCCATTGTATTAAATGAAGCAAAAAGTAATACTAATGATTAAATGTAATCGAAATACATATATTTCTTATGTTTTATTTTTATACTTCACATAAAGTATGAAAACATGTAAAATTGATCAAGAAAAATTTAGTTTTAAATCCTTTCTGTTTTTATTTCGTTTTCAAACACAAAACAATATAAAAACGACACAAATTTTACGTATATTTCTCATATAATAAAAGTATTCTTAAAAATATTTTATATTTTAAATATATTTTTGAAACACACATGCACACACACATGAACATAAATTTTAATATCCTCACATAACTTCTAAAATTCATTTTTTCAATGCATTGATAAAAAAAAGTATTAATAATAGTCTAAATATCAAATTAGTATACAACCTGGCTGTTTTGTTCTTTGAACTGTTGAATACTCTCATTTTTTTTAAAAAAAATAATACATTGAATGGGTATAGATGATAGAAATAATATGAAACTTTAATTACTTTTCTGATAATTAAATGATAATATCTTACAGTGTTCACATATAAATGAAAGTATTTCCTGAAAGTTTTCTTAATGAAATAGAATTACAAATCCTTCATTTTAACTTCAGAAATTTTGCTGTCTCCAAGGCAGAAAAAATTCATCCTTTTATCAAGCATATATATAGTCCTAAATCTCATCTTTTATACAATAACCAATTACAGTTTTTATACTTGAAAAAAAAAGGAAAAACAGAGTCTCAGCAGTATCTGCATGAATAGTTGGATATATTATAATCATAGAACAGGGCATACGCTACAACTATGGAATGATAGTTCTATTTTTCACTTAAGTATAATGAGCCGCTAGGTGTGCATCTCTGTCACACATACTTTTTTTCACGTATATATTCATTCAATAGTTATTATAGTATTTATAAAATGCTAAACAGGACGTTTACACATAAATGCTTCTTTGAATGCAAATATCTATGGCAAAGTTACAGTATTTGGACATTGCACATCACTACAACTAAGCTAATACTTTTACACACAATATATGGTACTGTTGAGTTCTTAATCGAATAGAAAGGTGTACGCCTTACAAGTACTTGGACTGTGTATTACTGTACGGAGAGCATCATCATAAGCTGAAATATGTGGACACATAGTTATATCAGTATATTTTAAAGTACATGAAATTGTGTATTGGTTAACATGAGTTCGAGAAGAGTCAGTTTAAAACAGCAAGTCACGTTTCAAACTCTATTAATTTAAATCATTCAAGAGTGAGTCGATGAAATTTTTATAAAATATTTGTATTATGTATAATTTGTGTACATTATTTTTTTTTTAAAAAAAGATTGATTAATTAATCTTATCTAGTACTATTACAGAAATCATATTGACACAAACTAAATTGTTAGCACAAAATTAAATAACTGAAGGCACACAAATTTCAAAATAAGTTAAAAATAATAACACGAAAGAGGCTTTGCATACAATTAGAACTTATTATAAGGCATATTTTATCAAAGATAACAGAAACATATGCATAGAAATAAAATACTTTATCTCAATATCCTGTATAGAAGATTTTGTTAAAATATAAAAGGATTTTTCGATATTTTAAGTATTTATTTATGTAATAATTTTTTTCAACAAGTATAACTTTTATCAATCTTCTTCACATTTACACAAAAAAGAAATCAAAAGTAAAATAGTATTGTATTTAAAGAAACATAAGAGAATATATAAAATTTTGGACTATTTTTAAAGTTTTGTTTTTGTTGTCAGCGTTTAATTTGCTAACAATGCTCTCCACAATTTGACCAAATTGGAAAGTTAGCGAATCTAAAAATTTCTTTTTTTCATTTCATTCTAAGCCTACAAGTAATGAAACAAAATATCACAATCATATATCTTTATGTATTATGTACAAGAATAATCAGTAGAAAAATCTGCTTTTACTAATAGCAACTCAATGAATTAATGTACATAGTGTTAAAACAAATATACAAGGTGACGAATACAATACATGAATACTCCCTATACATATACATTTTATTGTTCGTTTCAATGAATTATATGTCAGAAACTATAATATACAGACTACAGAACACAGTGTGCAGAAAAACAGAGATGTGCGGAAACCTTACATAAAAAGTGTTCCAGAGGTGAAAAAATGGAAGAAATGATACGTTTTGTGCAAAATTGTTGCAGGACAAATCATGAGCTGTTCACTCCATCACAAAAGGAACCAAGCCTGCTCGGCAATTGAAAAGAAAAACATTTCAAAAACAAAACTGCTGCAATCAATTGCTTTTGGTGAATGGAGGTATTGTTTTTGATTGGTTTATTGAAGAAAGAGTTGTTAACACACAGGTGCGTAGCTACAGTATATGAATGATACTGGGCCCTTAACATATGTAACAACTTGACATACAATCATTCTTACGTATTTTCCAACCACTCTCCCTCATATAATTTTGATACAGAACCCACTCAGTACTATCTACGCCAATGGGTGTCAATAAGTAATGAATTACCGAACTAATAATCCAAATTTAAGAATTTATATTCTATGCAGGAGAGAAAATGAAAATTTGTTCTATATTTGTTTATATAATCATATTAATATTTCTTACATTGCAACAAGTTTTTAAATTAGCAATGTTTTCTTTTATTTCTTCTTTGAAACGTATTTAAGGCATTTCTTCAATCATTTATTGATAACTAAGGCAACGGATCTTGGTCGAATCAAAACAATTAACTGATATGCTTAAAGTTTTTTTTATTGCACCATGTCATAATCCAGCGTTAGGAGCTTTTAAAACGAATAAAACACCCTTTAATGGGGAGGTAAAAATAAAATTTAGACCAAATTTAAAAAATAATCTCCCCGGGTATAAATTTCACAATATAAAGACAATCTAAACCCGTCCCCATTTTTAAAAAATAAGCCATTCCAAAACAGATTCCTCCACTCAACCTAAGCCAAATCAAAGACGAGGCCATTGTAGAAAGAAGAGAGGGTGCTTCTAGCCTCAAGGCGCCCCCCCCCCAAATCATCCGGGGATGGAAATGGATCAATCTCCGGTTCCGTTCTCTCTTTTTTGACAACAAAAGGGGGCATCCTGGGCCCGTGGGGGCCCATGTACGTGCCAAACACGCCCGCACTCACGATGGGGCGGTTGCTGTTGCCCCAGGCGGCCAGTCGGGGGTCGGAAGGACGGCCGATGCCGGTGATCATCTCCACTTTGCCATCCGAGAGATCCACAAAGAGGATGTCCTCCTTTGAAGAAGACGTCGCGTACAAATCGTAGGAGTGCGTCGTTCTGGAAGGAAAGAAGGCCACGTCGCTGATTTGGAGCGTTGTCTTAAATCGAAAAAAAGGAACCAGGAGAATGCATCAAATCTTATATTATTCTTTAATAAAAGTTTTTAGTTTTTTTACAGAATATAATTTATCATCCCTTTTTAAACCCCGGCCTTTTCCCCAAAAGTTTGTATACCCCCAGTCTAACTTTTCAACGCTCTTTTTAAACAGGACAATGGATTTTTTTTCTCGTGTAGCTGTTTTTAAGGTTACCCTTTAAAAAGGGGCCAGCTTTCAGACGAATTCTAAATATATTTTTCGTCCGCCTCTTCGGGAATGTCATACCCAGGGCGTGAAAAAATTAAAAAGTTCGAATAAAAGGCATTTTTTAAAATTCTTTGCTTATATTATTGTATTTATGATGCAAAAGGAATATTTAAGAAATTAATAGTACAATATTTAATAGATATAGTACAAAGTATTTTCAAAAAAAACCTTTTCCGGATAGGAGGAAAAATCAAATTTATGGGAAAAGTATAACAGCAATAGGGTTCCTCCAAAAATGATCCCCTTTAGAAGGAGACATTTGAAAATAAATTTTTTTAAAGTAGGGGCAAAACATTTGGGGAAAAATGAAAAGGGAAAAGGTTTTTCACTTTCAGATGAATTTTGAAAAAAAAATATTGCTGGGAAAAATGAGAAAATAAAAAAATTTTTTTCCAAAAATTTCCAAAAAATAAATTCAAAATTTTTAATAAAAATTGAAAATTTACTCTTTTATGTTTCGTTTTAAAAGATACAGATTAAAAAATTAAAAACAGTGAAAATATCCCTCGCGAGTTAAAAAGTATAAAACTTTAAAATAATGCCCCTTTTAAAAAAACGAAAACAAAATTAGTGGAAAAAAAGAATAAACATATTGTGTATTTCCTACTTTTTCCTTTTTTAAATTTTGTATGTAAATTTTGGGGGAAAACAACCCAAACACCTTTGGGTAAAAAACCCCCGGGGAAACTTTCGGTCTTTTTTTGCAATGTCGGGATAACATTGTAAAATTAGCACATCCCAATAACTATATATTTCATGTGTAAAACAACCTGCGCCGCTTCACCCTTAGTCTCAAATATTTACATTTTTTTTACATCTTCAGTAATGGTTTTGTTAAATAAATTCAGCAGTGAAGATATCCATGTACAGAAAAATTTCAAATTTCAAAATTTAACTTGTAAAGAGAAAAATAAAGTAATCATTTCAATATTATAATTCATGTTTTCGTATTCTTTTAGTTCCCTATATAGCTCAAAATTTATAGTTAATTATTAATTCTATTGGTTCATTCGGAAAAAAATATCAGGGTTAGTTTTAATATAATCACAATGGCATTTAATTTAGAAGAAGCTTATCTAAGCTTGTAAAATTTGAAATATGATTTGGCTGCAAGTAATATTGAAAAAGTATGAACAGATATGCATTTTTAATTTTTAAATTTTTTTTGGGGAAAAAATTGATTTTAAAAAATTGATAAAAAAAAAAAAGGTTAACAAATGAGGAAACCCCCATAAAAATAAAAATTTGAAGAAACGGGGGCATATATCTTTTAATAAGGAAGTAGACGCTAGTTTCTGTGAAGTTTTGAGTCATTCTATGTGTGATTTAAATTTTAACAATTTCCACGAATTGTTCGAAATGGTGTGCGTTTAGCTGAAAAGAAAGTAAAAAGTTTAAAATACTCCTAAGACAAAACAAGTCTTTTGTTTGGGATTCCACAATATATTTTAACTTTATCAATCAAGTAAAATGGAGGTACTTAGCAAATTAAAATAATAATAATAATAATAAAAACTGTACTGGCTCCTTTGCACATTTTTTTTTTTAAAAGGCTCTTTATTAAAAAACAGTTCTATTTAAGAATCGAAAACGAGTTTCAACTTTTTTAAGAATTTTATGTGTTCACCAATTGGCAGAATATTATTAAATACATCTTAAGGTATTACATTAATGCCCAAAGCTAGAATCTCTAGCGCTAATGTCTATCTAAAAAGGTTTTTTTTTTCACTTTAACGAAATCAATAGATCTATTTTAAGAGAAAAAATACCATAGTGTGTCACTCAAAGTTCTTTGTTCAGTGCAATAATTAATATAAATTGAGCAATAAAAAATTTATACACACATAAATCTGAAATAGAAATCATTAATATAACTACAATGTCAGACAATTTCAAATATTTACATGTATAAGGAAGTGCTATGATTCAAGATTGTTCCTACAAACATATACTCAACATTCCTAAGGGGAATATAGTCTTACCATCCTCTGTGATTTCTTGAGCCACAATAACGACACTGTGATCATTGGCTTTGAGTGTAACGACTCTCCGAGAATCAGGTGACACGTGCGGGCGACCAAACAGAGTTGTACTATGTACCAGAACTGTGTCTGTCAAATAGTCCAGAACGATTTGTCCGGTTGGTCGTCCTGTTACTGGCTCCAGACATTCCAAAATGACCAATCCTCCTAAAACACATTGACTGACATGAATATTTTGCAAAACATATGGCTTTAAACACTACTTTAGTTACTAATATTGGAATGCTTTTTCTTTACCGTAATAGTCCTTCCTAAAAAGAGATTTTTCTATGGAAGTAAAAAAATACATTTAAAGATGCCACAAATCCGTTTTTCTTAAAGTTAGTACATTCGATAATATAAGATAACATTATATTTTAAATATATATACATTCAAAATATTGTCACTTCTGTATGTCACAAAGAAATGGAAATCAATTATTTGTATTATAGCGTCATACATCTATATATCAGATTAAAGCAGGACCATGAATGTATTGATAAAGCATCATTTATAAAAGAGCAAAAATAATAGCAAATAATAATAGTCTCTTTGTCAAGGCACTGCAAAATGATTTGTTACATAAGGTCCTTATAAAAAGAAGAATATCGGTTCGAAGCTTAACGTTTTACGCGGGGAACAAAAGCCATACACAGGAAATTAGTACCAAGCAGGGCTGATATATATACCGTAAAATCTAGCGTATAACGCTCACTTTTAACACAAAAAAATGAGATCGAAATGTATCGGTGCCCGTTATACGCTGGATATAAGCCGTATCAAAAAGTGAGCATAAAAAGGTTTTACTACATAGATCGAGACCCGTGCCGAGTTTAAAGAGTTGTAGCTCTAAAAGTATACTACTTTTTCAAAATCCTGGAATAATGCTTTGAATAAATAATTTCAAAATATAAGGTATGCGATGCATTTCATATTCATGTAAAAATGCGCGATATACTTTTGGCGATATGCTATTAATTAAAAAATGCAACTTATGAAGGAAACCGCGGGTGCGCGTGCGCCGGATTTTTACGTAACCGTGCAGAACCCACGCATTTTTTGCTGGAAATTTTATTTAATTTATGATGATCTTGAACCTTCAAACACCTGTGATAACTATTATTTTTTTAGTTTATTACATAACTCGAAATAACCTTTTAACCACAATTTAATATTCTCAAAAACATCCACGCAGGCAAATTTCAAAAAAGATGATTTGTTATTGCGGCATTCACACTAATTCTGACGAATCACGGTATTCAGTAATGGAAATAACCTTGATTCAGATCTCTCCCCAGTTGAAGATATAGCTGCCTTCAACCGGAACATAAAAAAGAACGTTTTTGTCTCTTGTCTAAGTCCGCTTGTGTGTTTGTGTTGCTCTGATGTTCCTTTCGTCTCTTTATGTATTTATATCAATATTTATATTTATAAACTGTATAATTAAAACTGAAGGTCTCTTTCCTTTCAAGTACTGCAATATATATTTCCGGTAATGTTTTATTCCGAGGTGAATGCGTCAATACACACACACACACACACACACATATATACAGTGGTACCTCGACATACAGGTGCCCCAACATACGAGTTTTTTCGAAATACGAGCCGACGAGCAAGTGATTTTTGCTTTTAGTTACGAGCATTACAGGAATGCAGGGGTGGATTTCGTTCCGGTTCGGTAGTAACACGCAGTCGCGCCATCACCGATCAGTTAGCAGCGTGCTTCCGCTGTGATAGTTATTAATGCGCTCTCGCGTGCATGTTTGCCCCATTTACAGTTGAAGTTCATTAGTCCAGAGGGTTATTTCTGATAAAGGAGATCTTAGGAATGTGGGAGAAGTTTCACAGTTCATTCGGGGAAGAAAAACACTTGAAAGGGTTGCAGCTTGGGGTAAAATAGGCCTTTTTAATGACTTGCCTAACTCATTTCGGAACATTCACGAGGAAGCAAACCCTCCTTGGACATGTTTTTTCTAAGCTTGGCTTCGGGTGAAACGAGAAAAATGCGGCGAAGGCAAAGACCAGTGGGAATCCATCCAATTATTTCTTTACATTCCCTTTTTTGTTTTGTGCAATAAATGGCGAATATTCTCTAAATACGTTTGTATTCCAGAAACCTGACAAAAAGAAATAACTGGGGTGACATTTTTGGGTTGGAACAGTTAAACGACGATTTCATTGTTTTGTGGCGGGGAAATTTGGCTGGAATGCGACGGGATGCGAAACAGGAATTAAAATCGTATGTCGAGGGGCGCGCCATATGTAATGGCATATGTACTTTTATATATGCTCACCATATATATATATATATATATATATACTCTACTATATCTATATATATATATATATATATATTTCTTTGTGTCGAACTTAAAATTCTTTTTCCAAAGTTAGTTTCCCTTTCAGCTTCTCCTCAATTTCGCTCGCCTGTTTCAGATAACGTTGAGGCTGATAAATACAAAGTCATCCTGCTTTACTTAAGCGTTCTCAAATCCATTACAATACAAATATATTTTACCTGTGCTATTTTTCAAACCTTTATTTTGTTAAATTCTCATTCATCTTGAAATTTTACTTTTCACATTAATTTGGTTTTGGATATTTTAATTTGAACTTGCTTTCTCGGTACTAAGCCCGAAAATGTTTGTTACTTATTAAGCTCCATTATAAAAATTTGTTTGATTTGAATTTTCTACTTCATTCGCGTGTTCTTTTTGTTGTTTTCATGAATTTTTTCAGACTATTCTTCATAATTTCTATCTTTATATATGTATACAGCTAGGGAGAGAAAGAACGCTTCATAGAGAACATTCAAGAAGTAAGAAGTATGTTTGTTTATTTTTACCAAACGAAGCGAAATCTGCGGTCTTGGGAGCACAGTTGTAAGGAGTGAGGTCCACAGTCTTCAGGTATTTCATGCCTTGAAGGTCCAGTTTGTACATTCCTCTTTGGTTAGTATGCACCACGTAGCCGTACTTCCATCCATGACCAAGATCTTGAGGTAATTTTCAAGCAAATCCTCACAGAGGAAATTATTATATTGGTATATTATTTATATGAATTGTAAAAAAAAAAAATTTAAATATAATTGACCCTGAGAGCCTCTTTTAAACTTTACAAAATGTTCCACAGAAAAATTAGAAATATTGCTCTTTTTTTTTTTTCAATTCCTACAATTAGCTCACACTCTCTATATTTTTATTTATTTATATCTTCGTGGAAATTTCAATCGTTAATAAAATACTTTTTCACTCAGTTGAACTGATATTTTACATACATGATTATTTTGGGAGACACTACAGTAATTTAATTATACTTAATAAATTAAAAGTTAAAACTAATTATTCAAAAAATTTACGTAAACTTGGCATCATTTTGGGCAAACCCTTTTTTGGCGCTTGAATCAAAAAATGAAAAGGTTTTTTTCTCACATTTTAAAGCCTCTTTTGGGTTTCAATTTTCTATACACTATTGTTTTGGGAAAAAAATACGAAAAAATAATTAAAATTAATTAAAATTTAAATTGCTGAAATATATTTAAAAATTACGTCAACCACGTAGGTTTCATTTTAGAGACTTGAGTCGAAATTTTTAAAAGTTTTTTTTTCTCATTTTAAAAACATTCAGTTGCGGGTTTTTCCACATATTTTTTTGGATGAAATACGAAAACTTAAAGATAATTAAAAAAAATAAAATTACAAAAAATTGATTCTGTCATATGTAAAACATATTTAATTTAATTGTAACTATTTAATAAAAGTAACTAAAATGTTTAAATATCAAATGTTTAAATATCAGTAAATAAAATAAAGTAAAAAGAAAAAATTAACTGAGGTTACTAGATATTTAAAATTTAGGAATATATTTTCTTCCCACAATTTCGCATTATTTTATTTATTAAATTAAACCAATATCAATTCTTGTTTTTTTTTTAACGGGTAAAAAACCTGTTTGCTGTTTAGTATTTTGCTGTTTTCCAAAAATTTTCCCCCAATTTTAATTACTATAGAATGGGTTTTTGTAATTGAACATATATTATATGAAAAAATTTGGGAAACTTTTGTTTATATTGAAATATTTTTTCTCACCCGGTGGGGGTTATTCGATCCGGCGACCGGTGGACCCCAAAACATTTTGGGTACCACCTGAAAATTTTACCAGTTAGTAATTAAATACGAAAATTAAAATTTTCTAACGTGCAGATTAAGTGCTGGGTATCAACAAAAAATTTTTAAATGCTTCATTTTTTTTTGTATTTTTAATTGTTTCATAAAAATGTTTTTATATAATTTTGGGGGATATTATGATTTTGTATGTTCCTTTTTTTCGTTAAACGCGGTTTAAAAAATGGTTTTTATTTTAGTTCAGGTTTTAATATTCCTCTTTTTATTAAGTTATAATAATAACCTTTTCATTACCTCACCGCATTTATGACATTGCGCAGTGGCGCACACAAGAATTTTTAAGGGGATGGAGGGGTGGAGGGTTAAAGGTCTACCATTTTCGTATCATATCCCAATACTCAGCCAAACATATTTTTTTGATTTTGTCGTTTGTTCGGGAACAAAAACAGTAAACAATAAATTACTATATAAATAATTAACATTAATAAATAAAAAAAAATACTAATATCAAATACTTATTACATTTTACGTACTATATACATGGGGCTATAACGAATCGGAAAAAAAAGAAGGGTTATGCAGAAGGGTCCAGACCCGTGGACCCCTACTCCGCCCTTGTGTGCGCCACTGATATTGAGTGGACCGCAAATCCTTGAAAAAATAAGAAGTAACCCGTATCCTGGAAAGGTCTGCCCACACCTGGTCTACACCAATATAAAACCCTGATAATTTCTTATTGAATGCACAGAGTCTACGTTTGATAAATTAAAACAGATTTAAGAATTATTAATATTAGTCCTGTTGTACTAAATATGATAACAGAAATGAGCTTGTATGTACAAGTATCAGATTTCATTCACGTGTTCTATAGTAAATAATATGAGTTTACGAGATCAAAATGTCCGTCCACAGGTTCCGGGTGCACCGTGTGATGCTTCTTCTTCTGGCTGGCATCTCGGATGATCTGGATGGTTTTGGTCCCTCTGTCTTGGTAGCCCCTCCAGCACAAAACCCACACCTGGTCCAGGTTAGGGACGTAATGCAGCTCAACAGGGAACTTATCCGTCACCACCTGCAATTGGAGAAATCAATCAGTTTTTTCCTTTAAATGGAACGAGGTGTAAAGAAGGGAATATTAAACAAAATGATTTAAATGTTGCTTCGATAACACATTTGATTTGATTAATGATTTCAAGAAATGATGACTTTAATATGAACTAGTTGGCTTTTATTTATAAATACAAAAAATTGATAAAAATAATATTAATAAATCTAGCGTACAGTGAAAATCGTTTCCCCCTTTTTCGCCCGCGGTACTTATGTACCCCAAATCCCCCATAAAAAACCCTTTTTTCGAATTTCCGAATCGGAAAATGAAATCCTCTTCCAAATATAGCCGGGTTTTTGGGTTCTGGAAAAGTATTTTGTGGAAGGCGAATAGTTTTAGGGCAAATTGTTTTAAAAGCGGCGTTCTCGCAGATTGCAAGATTATCATTTCTGCCCCAAAAAATAGTTTTCAATTTAACCCCTTTTTTTTTTTTAATTTTAAGTTTAAGAAAACGATTTATTTTCCAAGTGAAATTTTATAATTAATTTTCAGTTGAATATATTTTTTTAATTAATTAGAAAACGGTTAAATTTTACCAAAGTTGAGTATTTTGTTTATGTATTTTCCTTTTTTTAAAGTAGTGATTCAAAATTTTTTAAAAAATGCTGCAAAAAAAAAAAGGGGCAATATTGTGGTATAGGGGGGTTAAACCAAATAGGGACAAAATTTTTTTGGGTGTTAAAAAACACTAAAAAAACTATATTTTTAAAAAGTTAAGTTTGTTAAAAATAAATTTCATTTTATATGAATGTATATAAGTATGTGTTTAATAAAAAACAATTAAACGAAAATTCACAAAAAAGGGGGAAATTTGATACAAGTTTTAGTCCAAAAACCGTTTTTTGTTTTTTTCCATCCGCATTAAAAATCCCCCCTTAAAAACGGAAATAACAGTTTGCCCCTCGCCTTGCCTTTTTGGAAAAAATTTCAAAAAGGGAAAAAAACGAAACCAAAAACCGTTATTCCCGAAATTTCCTAATTAAATCAAATGATGACAGTGGATGTTTTTTAGGGGGACGTTTTGGGAAAGGGGAGGGTGACTTTGGTAAACAAAACTGGTTCGGGCCGATTTTCAGGGGTTTTTTGTAAGGGGCCATTTTTGCCGTTCCACCCTCTTTAAATTCCTTTTTCGTTTGGGGTTTTTCCCTATTTTTTTTTAAAAGAAACCAGCGTTTGCGTTTTTTGTTCAAAAAGAAACAAAATCGAAAATACATATGTTTGTTCTGGGCCTTTTTTTAGATTTCCAAAGGGTTTTGAAACATATTTACCGTTTTAGTTTGGATCGTGAGCGTTTCCCTTGACTATAAAGCCGACAAAGACCTCGTCATTTTGAACATCCGTCGATTGATGATGAGACACCTAAGTCCTCAAATTATCCTACGACACCAACTGAGATCTATGAAGTGCAACACATTTAAAGTGGATCAGCCCCTATACACAGTGGGTCTTCAGTGGCACCGGGACTTGAACCTACGATTTAACAAAAACAGCACAGGCGACGTGTTGGTAGCAATAACTACTCAGTTTTCACGGCCAAAATGCATATTTAGCGCTCAGTTAAGCGCGTGAATCTCTCAGATGTATAATGAAAATAGTTTCGATGCTGGGTTCACAAAATGCGTTAGAACATGACCCGCCTTCTTCTATCTGCCTCTGGTCACTCACTCTAGGATTCAGCATCAAGGATGAGGGTGATTTCTTCATATTTCGGGTGGCTGGGGCCACCGAATCTGATAGATGTCGCTGGCCTAACAACGTCAGTTTTTGTGAAACATGTACTTTGTAACTTCTGATTTTCCCCCCTGGGAATTGAGATGCATCTGAGGAATACCGCGCGCCTATGAATGAAACTTTTAAAGAGCCTGCATAGAGGAGGGTTAAAGCTCGTTATTAAATTTGAGGCTCTAAGAAAAACAACATATTATATATATATAGAGAGAGAGAGAGAGAGAGTGTAATAAAACACAATTCTTTTGTAACATAGAAATTGAAAAAAATTAAAAAAATTTTTTAATTTTAAAAATTAAAAAACCCCCCAAAAAAAATTTTTTTTTTTTTAATATAATACAAAAACATTCAAAAAGAAAAAACTTATTTTAAATTTTCCCTTTTTCCCCTAAAAAATATACAGAAAATACATAAACAAAAACTTTTTTTAGCATTTAGGTTTTTTTTTGTTTTTAGAGCTTAGGTATTTAAGATGTTTTACTTTGATTTTTCATTTTTTAGAAACAAATTTTTTTTTTTTTTTTAGAATAAATTTTGGTTAAAATAAAAAACCACAGCTTTTTTTAAAAACTTAAAAAAAAAATTCATAAAATTTTTTTTTTTTTGTTTAGTAAAAAAAAAAAAAAAAGGGTTTTAAAAAACTTTATATTCAGAAAATTTTAAGCTAAACTTTTTTCTACTTCTTAATGCATTTTAAACAAAAATTATAAAGTTATTTTTATGTTTACATTTAAGTTGAAGTTTATAAAAGTAATTTTAGTTTTAAATAATAATATAAACCATTTAAGTATATATGAAAAACAGCGGAGGACACTTTTACACGAGAAAACTGAATATTTTTAATGAGTTTTATGTATAATACATATTTGATTTTGTGAGAGATTTTTTTTATTGCTGCCACATTCTAAAGCAGGGGTACTCAACCTTTTTTTTTCGCCGGGCCACATCGGGGGACCTTTTCCGCAGGCCGCGACGGGGGGAATGGGGAGGGGGATGTTATAAGATCAAGGACTTTTATAACGAGGAAAATTGATTCAAATATTTATACTCATTATTTCGGATCTTATTTTAAAGCTATATTAAACTCTATCAAAATAACTCACAACAATCGGTTTTTTGTAATTTTTAATCAGATATGGGGTAAACTTCCCGGGGTTTTTTTTCCCAAGTCCCAACCCCTTTTTTTCATTTCTTGGGAAAAAAAAAATTCTCATTTTTTGAAATTTAAAATTTTTTTTTTGACAAACCTCACTTTTTTTACGATATTAAATTTTTCAAGCGCAGGATGGTAGCAAAAAATTTTCAAAAGTTAGATTTATCCGAAAACTTTTGTTTTCCCAAAATATATGTATATATCAAAAATCTTAATTTTTTCAAAAGAGTACATTGGAAGCATCTAAAATACCCTCTAACAATTACTGTATCAATGCATATGTTTTCGCTTTCCAGGTTTTATATGCGTTAAAAATTTTTTTTAAGATGTTTTTTTTTTTGCATTTTTTACAATACACCGATAAAATATTTTTTTGCTGTTCAAAGGTGTTTTTTCATTTTTAGTTGTTGTTTTTTAAAAGTTATATTTTTTTAAAAATATAATATTTGCAAAAGAGAAATCAAAAAAATTTTTTTTCTTTTGTTTTTTTCTTCTAAATAGTCACGTCTCAATCTCTTGAAAAAATTATATATTCTTTAGAAATTTTCATGGAAGACTTAGGTTTAATTAAAATTGTTTACTTAAAATGGTCCCACTCCACTGTTGTTATCATAACCGTTTATAATTCAAAAAAAAAAAAAAAGTATCCCCAAAATTTCCAAAAACAACATCGTGTAAAATTCATATATTTGCTTGCTTGTTGGACAGAATTTCTCGCTAAATTTTCAATACATTGCTCTTAAATAATTGAATTTGTTAGTGCAATCGGCCCTGACCGGGCCAATTAGAAAAGTCCGGTGGGCCACATGCGGCCCGCAGGTTGAGTATCGCTGCTCTAAGGCAACTAAAGGGCTATTGACAACAAATCTCTTAATTTTGAATCTTGGTCATGTGACAAATACGACACCCAAACTAAATTTTTCACTCTCAAAACTTCCACACCACGACAATTATATGACATTCATATATATATAGGATTATTCATATTGTAACTCTAGGAGATGAAATTAAACTTTGATATATATGTTTTGATCCGTGTTGACACGAATGGGTAAGTACTTCGGGGGCGGAGTATAAATATATTCCTTGTAGGTCGAAAGTATGAAATATTCCAAACCTGATGTGTCCTACTTCGCTACATTTGAGAATGACTGAAATTCATTCTAGTACGTCACATTTCTCATTGAAAAAGCTTTGGTGCAATCAAACGGGTTTGTTCAAAACGAAGCGCGGTTGCTTCTTTAGCGGAAATTTTATAAGTATTCTGTTAAATTGCGTTCTAATTGAAAACAATGAAACACCGCACCATGAAACTATATGCGGTAAAAATAAGTTTAACGCGAAACGTTTGGGTAAACGGTCGACATGAAATAACATGCAACGGTCCGAAAAACTACCGGCACTTTCTTGACACGTAAAATCGCCAGCAGAAAATTTTAGCGCAGGAATGAACAAAATACGGAAAACACCTGCCACGCAGTTTCATCACCAGAAGAATTTGCGGCATTGGATGATGATGATAATATGGGTACAACCCCAACTATAGATACATAGATATTTTGGTGTTTATTCCAAGCTCTAGAAATATTATTGTGTGTGTGATGCAGATAATATAGCTCCTGATCCAGCGTCATCCAAAATGAGAAACATCGTCAAAAGTATGCTCAGTTATTTAGACGTATACTCCAAAGTTGAAATGAGTAACAAAATGCAGAATATCGAACAATTTATTGACAATTTGATGCTAAAAAAAGGTAAAGCAAAGAGAAATATCACATTATTTTCCAAAAACTTAATAAATGTTTTGTTTTTCAAAAACCTTTAAAGTTTGTCTTATGTTTCATTGTGAATAATTTTGCTTCATTGATTTTTATTAAATATATGCATACATACATATCTATGTAAATAAAATGTACTCAGGTAAACTTAATAATTTTGTTGAATATATGATTTTTTTTTGCAATATATTTTAACACAGAATATTTTAGTCCCTGTTTTTGCTTCCGCTGGCTTCTTGCCAAGTCACGCACTGTACTTCTGCACGTGTAGAAGTGAAATAGACATATAAAGGACTTATCGTACTTCCACAAAATATCGACAGGAAATTTGTATCATCTAAGCTTTTTGTAATGTTTAAACTGTTGTGCGTTGCTTATGAAGCAGAGTGAAGCAATGTCAAATGCAATAAAGGACAGGTGACATACATCTACAACGACCATCTGCAGACGGGGATGTAGGATCCTGCCTTGTTGGGGGGGGGGTACACGATCGGTCGGCGCGTTGTGGGCACCGAGCAATTGGGCCCTGTCCCCCCATCCCGGGTCCCGGGATCACGCCCGGTCGGGATCTGATTAAAGGGGGGAAAATTGCGGCTCGTACACGAAAACCCCCCCAGTCGTGGAACGCGAAAAATCGGTGCTCCAGGTGAGGGATGCCTGAAAAGAAACAAATTTTCATCAAAAAGCGATTTTTTCCACTTCAAAAATATGTTTAATCACCGAATCGAATTGAATGCTTAATTGATCATCAACTATAATATAATCTAAATTATGTGGTGGCTAAAGGGTCCAGATCAGGGGTACTCAACCTTTTTTTCTGCTGGGTTTGGGTACATATGTCCCCTTTTTGCGGCCCAACTATGTTATTATTTCCGCGGGGCCCCAACATGAGAATAAATGGGGAGGGGGAAATTCTCTAAGAGCAAAAAAAACATTGGAAATTTAAATGTGGAAATTTTTCTAAATATTATAACTTTTGTTTTTCTTTTTTTAAATTTTTTTTATATTTTATATTTTGTCAAACTGAATGGGAAACCCCAAGAAGGTTTCCCCCTTTTTTCTTGCGACCCAATTTTCAATTATAATTTCCCCCGCGCCCCCCCTATAATATCAATGTTTGAATTCAAAAATTTTTCTTTGCGTAAAGGACGGCAACTCTAATTATAAACCATACAAATTATCGTAAATCAAATTTTGTTTTAATTTTATGACCCCGCCCATAGAAATCACTGGTAATTATTAAATTTGTTCTTAACTTATCTGTTAAAATTAATTTTAAAACCCTTTACATATTGATACATGAATAAGTGTGTATATCAATATAAGTATGTATTTTATTTTTATTATGTCAGAATGTATTTCTTTCTTTCTTTTTTTTTCTTTTTTTGCTTCCTTTCTGTAAATTAATAATTTTTTAAAAAAATAATCTTTTTTTTTTCGACTTTTCATAAGCTCAGCCCCTTTAAGTTTCACGCCCACGTTTTGCACGCTTAAAAAACACCCTTCACAATGTCTGCATCAGTAAACGGTTTCATATGATTACCAATAATATAACAAACTTTATAATGCTTTGTTCCGTTGTGATATTACCACTGACAAAACACATTGTTGCTGTTGCAAAGGTTATTCAAGAAATCCTATTTATCACCTTTTGAAAGAGATCTTCGAGGAAAGGTCTCATTGAATGGTTCTATTTATTGGTATTTTTTTAAATACAGCACTTTGGTGATAAATTAAACAATTACTGAGCCATGTTTGTTTTTCACTACAAAAAAAGTAAACCATCTAATTTTCTTGAAACGATACATTTTCTTCGAATATTTTTCGCTTGTAAGATATGAAAGACAGTTAAAAATTAGTTTCATCCATAAAATTGTCGCTACTCAACTGTTGTCTGTTATCACTAACCGTAACCATTCCAAAAAGAAAAAGAATATCAATTCGTACTCGAACGACACTAACAGCAAAAAGAAAATCTGATTTATTTATGTCTTGACAAAGAATTTCCACCAAATTTTACATACACTGTTCTTAAATAAGTAAATTTCTTAGAGCAATGGGCCATGGCCGGGCCACTTAAAAAGGCTCGGTGGGCCGCTGGTTGAGTATCGCTGGTTCAGAGGCATGTGACATCATAGTCCCATGATAAATGCAATCACGTCAGGGCCGCTTTTCCGCTCAGGCACGGGCCGAGAGTACAAAAGATTTGATGGCGCAAATAATAGGAGAATGAAAAAAGAGAAAAAAAATTAAAATTACAGGAAGTTCTACCCCCAACTAGTCATGAGGAGAGCAGTCCGCCTTAAAGAGAGTGGACTAAAATGAGATCTAGTATGGAAAAAGAAAAGCTGAACAGTTTGAGGTTGCTATGCGCAGGAAATGATATTGCGATAAAATTTATAACAGGATTTTCATTAATGATTTTGAAATGATCAAAGCTTGAATAAAACATTTGTTATACAAGTACAATGACAGTGACTCAACAAAGAATGAGGATATCTAAAAGTAAAAGATAGAGTAAAGCGATCGAAAAGATGGTAATTAACAAGTTTAAAACAGTTCATATACAATAATATAAAACTATGCAATAAAAAAATTGTAAAACCCGATTTCATTTAACCTTTACTGTACTTAATGAGTGGGTGGAGATACTGGGGTTCCCGTAAAAAAGAAAGGGGGAAAAAAAGAAAAAAAAAGAAAAAAGAAAATTAAGGGAAAAACCCCCCCAAACCAAGACTGGCAAGGTAAGAACTGTATGAGGGAGGTGCTCTAAAAATATTGCGGAGGGGCTTAACAATTTTGTGTAAAAAACATTGGGGGAAGTTAAAAAAAGCCCCAATCACGTTATTTCAACCAATCGTTCATGGGCTTCACTGTTGAACTTTTTCTTTTTTTAAAGAAACTTTCTTTCAAAAAGCATATATTTATTAACAGTAGCAACGCAAATAGATAAAAAAAAAGTTGATTTAGAAGTCCCGTATCCCATAAGAAAAACTTTATTTAATACAAAATGCAAATTATCTGAAAACTTGGACATCTTTAAGTATTAAATTCGAAACTTCATCTGACTTCACAAGTAAAAGTTTATTGTTAGCTTTAAATTCAATGTAAAACGCGTGATTATATTAATTATGTGACAGTCACGAATTTAGCTCATTGTTTTCTTATTATTCACGAGTTTGGGTTTGTAAATATAACATTTATAAAATATTTAAGCACATAATGCTCGTATTCCAACTACATTAGATGCATGTATATTTTGTTTAAATATTTGCTTGTGACAGAAAAAAAGTCGGGCTTACTTTCCGATTCTGATTAATAACAAATATTTTGTCATTATGATTAATGCACAGAAGGAACAAAATTAATATAATAATCAGATTTAAAGCTGCTTTTCGAACAGAAATATAGAATGTAGGGTATCTTAATTTAAGGGAATGAATGAAATAGTCAATATATTTAATAAAAGTATGCTTACACATAAAATTTTCAATTATGCTTTCAGAGCTCCAAAGCGTTATTTTTATTTTGAAAATTAAAAACTTCTTAGTGTATGGGAGGAGTTTGAGCTCGCCCCCCCCACCCCCTTTATCCTTGTGAGTGAGTGAATATTAACGTCGCACTGTTCGGCCACTCGAGAGTTTTTGGCATGGGACCTCGTCATTTTGAGCCATGGTCAGTTGATGAGAGCGACACCTGAACACTGCCCCCTTTCCCTCCTAACTTCCATACCAACGGAAGGACGTTTGAGCTCTCGAATGATTTAACGTGCATCGCACCCCTACACGGCGGGTCTTCAGTGATACTAGGCTCGAACTCATGACACGCCGGCCACGAATCTGTTACCTTGACCACTAGGCTACCATGGTTACTCTATCCTTATGTACGTCACTTAGTGTTCGGTATACTTTTAATGAGAATTAAAAACTAATCACAAGATTATAATTAAGAAAACACACAATTATCTCTTCTAAAAAACAATTGAGGGGGAGGGAAGAATTAAACTGATAGACAAATAAAATTCATCCTAATGATTTCTCTCTCATTGATTATTTCGTGTTTATATATAAAGGGGGCATCTTTCTTGCAATGATGATTGAAAATTAACGCACTGTTCAGCTACACAAGGGCTTTTGGCGACGGCCACGTAATTTTGAACCATGGTCAAGTGACGTGGACGACAACTGAGCTGGCACTTTCCTCTCCTTACTACTACACCACACCAACGGGAGGACGTTTCAGCTCTCAAAAGATTTAACGTGCATCGTTGCCCTACACGGCGGGTCTTTAGTGGTACTGGGCTCGAACTCGTGACAAGGCAAGCCACGATCCGATACCTATACCACTCGGCTACCGCGGCCACTATTTATTTGCGAAGTAAATTCTTTACTCATTGTCATGCTATGATCTAAACAGTTTGAGTTCTTCCAAAATGAGAATGTTTCCAGACACCATGAAACGCATTTGAAAATATTCAACGAATATTGTGGGTTCTAAGTTTAGAACTAAAACTATAACTACGTTGAGAGAATGGCTTACTTCTAGCGGGTTGGTCCTGTACCACGAGAGAACTGATATCTCTCGTTGTACCGGCAGGGTTGGTGGCCACGCACATGTAAGCACCCGTATCGCTATAGGTGATCTTACCCACAACAAGGGCGGTACTGTTACCTATGGAAAGAAAGATAATTTGGAGCGTTTAATATAAGGATATATTACAATGAAATATAAGAGCATTATGGAATACTATGCTATTTTCTAAAACATTACACTTACACCGGTTTTTTTAAAAATAAGTAATGCTATAAAACAGTGATTTCCAAAGTGGTCTATATAGACCCCCAGGGGTCTATGACGACCTGCAAGGGGTCCACGTCAGTGAAAAAATAATTTGGGGTCCATGAGGTATAAATGGGGGTCTATGATGGTGGCTCTCATTAAACCAAATCATGATTTTAATTTTAAAGGAAAATTTAGTCAAGTGGAAACCAGATTTTATCTATTTAATAGATTTATTTACTAATTTTATAAAAGGAAAATTTAGTCAAGTGGAAACCAGATTTTATCTATTTAATAGATTTATTTACTAATTTTATAAAAAGGAAAATTTAGTCAAGTGGAAACCAGATTTTATCTATTTAATAGATTTATTTACTAATTTTATAAAAAGGTAAATTTGCAGTTACAAGGTGACAGCATAAAATTTATTAAAACTAGGACCATGTCCGCAATTTTGGCTTTAAAAAGACATACCTGTTATTTATCACGAATTATGGAATATCGTGAGAAAATTTTTAATTATATATTTTTCCAAGCGAGAAAGAGTTTCGGCATGGTTTCCAATCTCCAAAATAAAAATAAAGAGGGAAAATAAGGTCTGGACACTACTAACCGAGAAGATTTGGTGTTAAACCTCACACGATTGATTCCAAATGTAGAAAAATTGTTATTGAAGCACCAGATTTATTCTTCCTTTCAAAAGCCTTTGTTGCTCAGTTATTCTTTGTATTAATTAAATTTTAATTTAATCAATATGGATTTTTTAAGATTTGAACACCATACTTCACTTCAGTTGGAATTTTAAATCGCTTACACTATAGATCTATACCAGCGGTCAAAAAGACATTTAAATTGGTAAATTTGCAAAAATTCAATATTAGGTAAGCAGGGGTCTACCCCAAACCGAAAAGCATGGCAAGGGGTCTATGAGACAAAAAAGTTTGGGAACCTCTGCTATAAAGTAAAGTAGGAATAGGATTATGAATCTTATTTTCCTTAATGCAATAAAATAAATAAGTTCAACGATTCAACGATCCTTCCCTTTGACGGATATATAAGCTCTTTTATTAATTAAAAACCACACTAAACATTCAATTTTGCCATAAGAAAATATGTTTAGTTTTCGATTCCTTATAAGTAAATATTTTCCTATTTCATTCATGTTGGCATTTTCAACAGATTCTCTTAGAAAAAGAATTTAAAAAATACTAAAGACGTACAAACATTAGAAAAAAAAACATTACAAGCAATACTTATGTGACCATTAAGATAAAAAATATAGCCACACAAAGCGATTTCTTAAGCACACAAGATTAGAAGTCCCTCACCAATAATCGTGTATTTCTCAGATCCCATCTTGAGTTCTTCATCGTTCTTGAGCCAGTACACCCTGGGTTGGGGCACCCCAATCACGTGACACTCCATCTCGGCCAGTTCACCTGGAGCCCGGGACTGAAGCTTTGGCACCACATGTACCTCAGGCAGAGCTGAAAAAATGGATATAAGCCCTTCGTTATTTGTGACTTTTTCAAACAACTACTACACACACGCATTCACTTATCCATCACTCTTTTGAGTAACAAATAGTAAATAGCAGAAAATTAAATTTTAAGGCCTCACATGACTCTTAAATTGCAAATTTTTCTATTTTTTGAAACAAAAAAATATATGTTAAAGCCTCAATATCTCTGAGCATTTTGGTACCAAAATTGTGTTGATACTGTGAAAATTTCCCGAAGTTATTGAGAAATAAGTAGTGAAACTTAAACGAAAAACCTATCTCTTATGTTTAACTTCAATTTTCCTCAAAACAAAATATTTTAGCTTGCTAGCAGGATTTCTTAGAAACTACTAATGATATCAATTTGAAATTTTATACACGTGTTCAAAATAAGGCTCTTCATAACTTAAACACCAATTTTCAAAAAAAAAAAGAAAATTAATAAAAATTTTTTTTATTTGAATTTTTTAATTAATTTTTTTCTTAAAATTTTAAAATTTTTATTATAATTGTATTTAAAAAATATTTTTTTTCTCTAAATTTCTTAAAAGTTAGTAGAATTTCAAAAGTGAACATTTTTATACCAAGTAAAATTAATTCTGTAAATCTTAATCAGTTTTGTACATAAGAATCCTGCGCGGTGTAAAATACTGATTTTCATATTTTTGAAAAATTGTTCAATTTTTATTTCTATGTAACTTTTTAAATGTTTTCTCAAATTCTCTAAAAGTTTGAGAAATAATGTAAATATATATGATTATTATATGGTAAAAATTTCAAATTATTGTTTTGTTTTATTGCTAAGTTACATTGTTTTGAAGAAGGATGTTTTTCGAGTGCACGGATATCTATTAAGAATCCTGTGAGCCCTTAAAACAAAATGTGACTGTAAATAATTTGTTTATGTATGTAGAATAATTACTTGAAGCTTTTTTCTGAGGTCAAGAATACTGACTGTATTAAGAATTACATGAATGAATATTTGCTTAGTTCATGAATATATATGAATTTGTAGCTATCTTCACAACTATTACTTTTATAATTTATTTTAAAAAAGTGTTAAAAAATGTATGTTGAAATCGTCAGCTTAAGGTATATTTTTAAAAATAAATTATAGTTTAAAAAAACTAAAAAAGCTTTTACAGTTAATGGAATTAAGTTGTAACTGAATCTCTCTCTTTTAGTCACCAAATCTGGAAATGGAATCTGGATCTAGTCGCAAATGCGGGAAGGGATCTGCGAAAATGGAAAATCGTTAATCCTTATGATTTTGATCAGGACTATGGAACAAAATTATTAAATTATTGTATTGTCATCGGTCCTTGACAAGTGAGCAAAATTTCGAATTAATTTGACTTTTCAAAGTGGGTAAAAATTAAGTTAAAATACTCCGTTACATACAGGTGATGCTAATAAAAAAGTGTTAATAAACCACTTTATTCACACAATTATTTCCGAAATTGCGTATATCTAAAGTAGAAATAATTTGATTAGAGTATAATATTTCTAAGAGTAGTACTTGCGCAAAAATCAGCTATGAAAACAACGCAATAAATCTTTAAAATAAATAAATGTAGCATTACTTTTTTGAGTTAACAAATAAAATACTTAAATCTTATTTAAATAACACGAAATACACAATCGTTGCAAATTTCCACTTTCACACATAGTAGAATCTTGCACCAACTTACTCTGTACATGCAAAACATGAGTTTGCGTAATGTCTTTGTTTCTCTGAGCGTGACACGTGTAGTTTCCAGCGTGCACGAGCTGGACGTTGGTCAAGTAGAGAGAGCCATCCACGAACACCTGAGATACCTGCAAAATGATTACAATTGATAGAAGACACACCGGTTAGAATCATATTTAACATGTAATGTACACGAATATGTTGCTAGATTTAGTATGATTTCATTTTCTTTTAATCTGTCGAGATTGTACTTTTCCTACGTTCATTTCCCGAAGTTTATCAAGATCGCTAACTGAAGTGAACTGCGTATTTCAATTTTTTAGTATCATCTTCCGTCATGGAAAGGCAAAGTACAAAGATAGATTATCTGAGTTACGTTGGCGCCGAGTGAAGCTGATTTTTAAATTCAGTTTTATAACGCCATTGAGAGAAACTGGTTGTTGTAAGTCGAGTTTATATATATTTTTAGATATGTTTAAAACAAAAAACGACAAAACTTATTTACCCCATTATATTTAATTACTTTAAAATTGTTTTTTTAGATATCTTACAAAGAGAAAGATGTAAGTACATTTTTTGAAAAGTAAAAGAATAACATCAGTTTTTAGCTTGATTCTTTATGAGTTTTATTATGATTTTTGATAAGATTCATAGAAATGAAACACACTTAATGTGTTGTACAGTAAATAATTACGGCATGAAAATTACAAAAGCTTTGTTCTTATGGAAAATGATAGTTTGATGTTATAAATAATTTTAAAAAGAAAATACCAACTCATTTGTTTTATTCCCAAAACAAATAACATATCCCAAATAATTATTAATGAAAGTGAAATTCACAAATATTAAATCAGTGTTTCTCAAACTGTGGAGAACACCATCCTTGGGGGCGTGATAACTCTACAAGGGGGTGCGAGCATATTGAAAAGTCGAAAACAAAAGGTTATTTAAAAAATTATTAATTTACTGAAAGTAAACAAACAAAATATTTGCTGATATAATAAAATAAAAAATACACATTTACACTGATATAATACACTTATAACTGTATCAGTACTCTGCACAATGTATTTAATTATTAATTAAACAATAATAATTTAAGAACAAGCTTGATAGTTACCAGTAACCCCATTAGCTTGTATTTACACTTATCTTGATAATTTGTATGGTTTATAATTAAATCTTTCACTGCCGATTAAAAGTTACGCGATTCGCTCCCTAATGCCACCATTTTCCAAATAGATGCGGGTATTTGAATGTTTTTTTTGGGGGGGGAAGGAGGTTGAGGAGAAAAGGAATAAATAATCAAATCTCTTGAAATAAGTAAATTCTTCGCAAACACTGTCAAGGTCCTTTTATTGCATTCCAAATTCTTCAGGAATAATTTCATGGATAGCAGTGCACAGAAAAGATCGTACTTCGAAAAGGCGTATATATACGTTCAGAAAATGGATGCTTTGGCTGAGCGAGACATTTATAAACGTCGGTGACACATAAGAGGTCAAAGATCGTATTGTAGCTTTAGCGTCAAAGTATAGTATTATTCATTTCCCAATACATTGTTATTGTATGGAGGGGACACGATGAAAATTATGACTGAATATTGGGTCACAAATTTTGAAAGTTTGAGAAGCACTGTATTAAATGAATCACAACTCAAGAGTTTTTTCTCATCTTAATACATTATCTATACAATACTGAAGGCCCTTTACATCAATTATTGTATCTGAGTGTAAGAAATTGCTAGCTGAAAATTCAAATTTGAAAATCGACAAATTATCATTCCACTGTTGTTCAAGAAATGCTCTTGTGAATGCACTTTGCAACTATACAAAAAACGCATTATTCAGAGATGCTATACGAGAGAGAAAATTGGAACTAAAATTAAAAATAAGTTTAGTAATTGCTAATGACTTCCATGGGCTTGTCATATACAAAACTGTTTACAAAATATAATACTTATTTTAATTATATATTTGTGATGTGTTTATAATTAGTCATATTGTAGTTTTAGAGTTGAAGTACATTATTATTGCATTTAATACACAGTTGTAGTATGAAGGGAGGGGGGCGATAAAAATTATGACTGAAAATTGGATCGCAAATATTAAAAGTTTGAGAAGCACTGGTTTAGGCATGTGTGCTGCTGATAAAACTTTATTGGCGAATATTAGACGTGTTCAATGGAGACATGTGTTTCTTTTTTATCATACAAGAACAATAAGACATTTGAGTAATTATATAATTTAATATTTCATTCGACGGTTTTACACTCAGAATTTTTTTTGTTTTTTTGTGTTTTTTGTTTTTTGCTTTAAATAAGCACGGGATTCCTGGTTCCAAAACATCCGAGAGATCTTACCTTTCCATCACGGGGTTGGTAATATTTAGTAAACACAGGTGACGTACCCCGAGATATATAGAGATATGTTTATGCTCCCTACCCTTTTCCTAGACTTTCCATTCCCCTCCCCTTTCCTTGCAGTTGCAAAGTTTAGTCTACACTGCAAATATGAGTTTTTGTTTCAAAATTTTGAGTTAGTCAAATACGGCTTTTTCAACAAAAATACAAAGCCAATTGGCTATTTCTTGGCTTTTAATATCGCTGCCTCAGGAGGTTAAAACTCTTCACATATTAATGACCAGATGGAACTTAAGTTACTCGTACATTTATCGTTAAATCAGTATTAGAAGGAAGAAAAGTAACTGGAATGGTCACATACAGGATATCCAGTTAACTTTTTCTCACCTTAATCTCTTCATCGTTGAGAACTGATAGGTCCATGTCATTTCTCCGCCAAATAATTGGTGGGGGTGGAGTTCCCGTGACGTCACACTTAACTTCCACGTTATCTCCTACCCTAGCAGTCACGTGGTTCACTTCAGTGCTTTGTCCAGAGACACCACTGACACACCTGGAGAAAATAAAAAAAATATACCATTTTCTAAAAATGAGCTGGGCTTTGCGACGAAATGGATGCCCATACATGTCAGTGCACAGTTGATGGTGTATTTTAAAAAGTTTCTGAGAGGATTAAGTGAAATATTTTCCAAAATATTTTGTAAAGTTATATAGTTTATGTTCAAAGCCTATTTTTTTTTTTTTTGAAGAGCAAAGTTTTGGATATTCCTGTTACTCTAAATATATTGCTTTTCACAATGCTGGTTTGATAGGTTACATTTTAATGGAAAAAGATAGTACAAAAATTAATCAAACAATAAAAGACTATTGTCCTGATTATTATTCTTATTTAAAAACTAGTAAAATTATATATAAAGGTAACTAAACAAGTAATATAAAAAAAATTTAAGTAAATTCCTTCTAAGATCAACAAAGAAAAATTTTATATTAGCTACTTTTTATTAAATAGTTACAATCAATATAAAAATATATATACATATGACAGAATCACAACATTAAGAGGTAATTAATTTTTATTAATTATCATTAGAGTATCGTATTGTGAACCAAAACAATCGTATATATAAAATTTCAGTTCAACTGAGTGCTTTAAAACGTGAGAAAAAAACCTCTTCAAGTTTTGACACAAGTAGCCAAAAGGGTCGCTCAGTCGCCAAAAATGATGCCAACGTGGCTGTGTATTTGTAATTCTTTAAATAATTAGTTTAATCAATTAATTCTTATTAATTATAATTAAATTATTGTATTGTCACCCAAAATAATAATGCATATAAAATTTCAGCTAAATTGAGCGCTTTAAAAAGTATTTTATTAACGATTGAAAATTCCACCAAGATAAATAAATAAATGTAAAGAGAGTGTGAGCTAATAGTAGGAATTGAAAAATATGCAACTTAAAATAAATATATTCATAACTTTGCGAAGAACATTTCCTTTATTATAATATCTCAACAGTTAAAAACTCTTTTAAAAAACTATTAAATCCTTAAAATCAGAAACCAATTTGTTGAAATAAATAACCTTGAAATAAGTTTTGAATTCTTGTGATTGTGCATTTGTCTTTCAAAAAGAGTGATTTTTGAAATTATCAATTTAACAAGATTTAAAAGATTAAGTGCATAAAATTCGGATTTTAAGGCACGCGCTTGTATAAATAAATACTAAATTACTTAAATGCAGTTGTTATTTATGAATTTCTGTACTTGAAAATAAATAACTTTAAAATCAATTATAATGATATTGAGTTTAAATATTGTTGAAAAGAAATTATATAGTTAAATTTTATAATTCTTCGAATAATGCAAGTTTCTCGCATTTTTACGATTTGACAGTACAAAACAACAATGTTAAAATTAGTAATTGTTTTCAATAAAAGCAAAATTTTTTTCTTCGACTTTGTTTTTAAATAATTATTCATCAAAGCTCAATTTTACTGTTGCAATTAAGCTTAATGATCAAATAACCATTTTGAAAAGTATTTTTCATAAGGTTCATATCAAGTACAATAAATAAAGAATAAAAAGAAAATCCCAATTCAAAGACACATTTACATAAGAATACAAAAAATGTAAACAATAAAAATTCACATTTCAATTTTATTTACACTACAACACAACACAGACTTTACTCTACAAGTACGACATGAACATCAAACAGCATGCATTCAATATATTTATTTTGTAATCAATACAAACACGAATAACATGCACTCTTCACGAAGGGAAATGCCCAGATAGCGGGAATGCAGCATGTAACTGTCCACACAAAAAACATTGAAGTATTTATTAATTAGAATACATTTATTTTACTGCTAAATTTCTTAGACTCGAGTACGAAAAAAATGTCCCGATAAATTGTTTGAAGTTTCAAAATTAATTCCTGAAATATGATATCTAGAAATCCAAAATTGAATAAAAAAAATATTTTAATTTTTTTTGTACAAAAATTGATTTAATTAATATTTATTAAAAATATTTACTAGGAATATTTGGTTTGAATGTAAGTGTACATAAATAGACGTAAAAGAGCTAGTTTGCGGTGGTAGCTATCTTATCCAGATAACACTCACTACACTCTTTTTTAAGACTTAATTTAAAAGGAAAAATGTAATAAAAGCTCTTGATGATTTGAAAGTTGTTGAAATCTGCCAAAATTACTTATCAAGTCATAAAAAGGCCCTGGCCGAAGAATTTTTAGTCGAAATTATGTATAGTCTAGATTATTGTCTATTCAATGAATCACGAATTCTGGATTTATCGAGTTTTAATATCAGTTTTAAAAAAAGAGCAAAATCATATAAAAAAAGTAACATTAACATTATAAAACAACAGGAAAAAGTAACCTTTTAAATATACAAGAATCTTGATATGAAAGTAACTGAACAATAAGTTTTAGAAATATTCATGTTTCCTGCTTAGATGAAGAAATTTCTTACTTAAAAGTTTTTCCACTAACACAACTCTCTCTCTCTCTCAAGTTTTTCCATCGTGGCTTCTTCTACTAGAATACAGTAGAACTTATTTTTGTGCAAGGTCTTTTTCATGCGATTTGTTTTGTGTGATTTTATTTTTGAGCGATTTTTCATGTACGATCTTTTTTTTTGTGCGGTGTATGAATTTCAATGGCTTTGGCCCAACTGTAATGTTTCATATCTATTTACCAGTGGTGTGATGGAGAATGTTAGGACCTACTCCCCTGGAAGTCAGGTTTCACCCCCTCCCCCCGTGGCAGGACTCAATGGCTTTGGCTCCTTTGTCATGTGTTTTATCTATTTACCAGTGATGTAACGGAGAATGTTAGGACCCCTTCCGCCCTGAAAGTCAGGTTTTGCCTTTAATATTTTTTTAAATTGGGTAAATACGTATTTAGCGTAAGTCAGGCCTCGGGCCTGTAGATTCCTGCACCTCCCCCCTTTCCCCCATGATGCGGGGTGTACGTTACGCCACTGAAATGTAGACACTACGAGACGGTGTGTTCATTTGTTATAAACAGTCTCCCGACAATGCGGATTCAATTGCTTTCTCTCAACGCTCCAGCAGCCCACGCTTGATTGAAGACGAAACTTTCAATGACAGTGCCATTTTCAATAATTTAAAAGATTATGAAGACGGACAAGTAGAACCGGATTCTTTGAGAGCGGATAAAAATATGCAGGGATCCCAGCTTTCCAACAAATTCAAAAAGCATTTTCTTAAAATAGATACCAATTAAGAAAGGAGTTTAAAATTCTAAAAAGGGCTTCAATCATGTATATCTGGTTATTGTGACATTTACAAGCAACTGTGTGTGTGTGTGTGACCACCCGATCTTCGTCACAAAAACTTATCTCTTACTTTATGTTGCCAAAAAATAAATCAATTGAAATTGTACCTTCAAGTGACGAAAACAACTTTGAACTTATTCATTACAAGGCTTTGGATTACGATGAGTAGCAATGAATTATGTATGTGCATTTTGAAAACTTATCCGTGTATACAATGAGAAACTTTATGTTTTTAAAATGTTTCCATGTGTAATATTTAATGATTTATTTTGTTATGGAAGTACTCTTACCTAAATTTCATAAATAATTGGCATATTTTATAAATGCGACTTTTTTTATGCGGTCCCTATCCACCACATAAAAAAAAAATTCTTAAGTATTTCTACGAATTAGTTTGTTTTATAAAATTATGAACTTACGAAATTTTTGAATATTTTTTTGTGCGTTTATTTTTTATGCGTTCCCTATCTACTGCACAAAAACAGGTTTAACTGTACAGTTAATTGAGTTAACAAGTCCGTTCCACATTTGTGTGTTTAATATGTATGTATTTCAATATTCAATAAAAATTACATAGAAGAAAATATAGCTTTCAAACAGTAATACTGCACATTTCTTGTCAAATCATAGCACCAATCTCATTTTCCAACGCTTTGGAAATAACACGGGAGAAAAGAAATATAGTTTCCTAAGTACTTAAAGTAGGAAGTATCGTCCTAGACAGACGGTCTCTAAGAGTCTTTATTGAGGAAGTAATAATTGTATAGTATCGTACCATACGCTCACCCTGCGTGAAGAAAGCGGCACCACACTTGGACAGGGGTTGAGAGGAGATGGGAATACACCACGTGGGAAGCGAAGCGAAAGCATAGAGGAAACGGGTGTCCACTTACTGTATAACTTACTAAAGGCCAAGTAGAACTCGTTGATGTTCAGCCGACCGTCCTTGTCGGCGTCGTCGAAGAGCAACATATCTGCCAGGATGCACGAAGTGGACAGCTGCCCAAGATGGTCACGCTCGGCTGCCTGCCACAGCTCTTCCGCCTCCAGCTGACCGTTGTTGTTCTGATCGTAATGTGAGAACATGATGCTCACCAGATACTCGTTGCCTAAGAATCCAAGAACGGAACATCAGTTATATACAAGGATATCTTTTCTTTTTTATAAATAATCATAAGAATTATTCTACAGAATAAAACTGCAAACTATAAATACCTCGTACAAATAAGTAGGTATTAGAAAAAATATGGTGGTTTGGCATATAACGTCTAATTTTGATGTGTAAAATAAAAACATTATCTTTTTGGAGACTATGGGCAAGAATCTGAAACTTCTTCACACATGGAGATTACACATTATTGCTTTTATTATAATGTTTTTAAAATGTTTCAGCTATATAATTAATTTTCAAGTAGAAATCCAATCTAGAAGAAATCAGACACATTCCTTCTTCTGGAGAAATATGCTAAGAAAACTGTATTTAATTATAGTAATATTGCAAAAAACTTGCATCAGGAAATCGATGAATTATATAATGTGGTAAAAAGAAATTGAATTGGTCATTTCAAAGAACCAATAAAAACTGAGTAAGACACAACTACGTTAATTTTTGAAAAGCTTTTTCTTTGTAAAGAGGTTGGAGCAGCTTTATATGGCGTATAAAATCCATCTTTTTATATAACATCACAATATCTAAAACAATAAGATTGCTTTTGACGACGGGCCTCGTAATTTCAAACCGTAGTCAAGTGACGAAGATGACACCTAATTTTATACTCCGAATCTTAACTTCTACACCCCACCAGCGGAAGGACTTTGCACCTCAATAGATTTAATGTGTATAAGCCTCTCTATACAGAAGATCTTCGAGGTACTAGGGCTCCAATCCGACATTCAACACGTTCCCCCCTAGTTTATGACCATGTCCCCTAGGCTATCGCGGTCACATGGTTTTTAGAATTAGAAATTTATTATTTTTTTTATATGTGAAGAATGAATTTTTGAAAGCAAAAAAAACTATGTTTAATTACTGTTGTTGTAGTAAGGGGAAAAAAGAGCTTATGTGGCATTTAAATAAGACCTCTATTATTAACGTCTGGATTATGTCTACATCTGTTTTTGGAAGAAGAAAAAAAACGTGCTGCATTTTTCAGGAGACACCATATTCGCTTCATGTGACGTTCTCTCTTCCCTTTAAAACGTTTCCTAACATTGAACAAACAGACCTACGAACTCCTGCTTCAGTAACTGCATATATGCTTTCTTGCAGACACAAAAAAAAGGAGTGGGTAACTTTCTCAAACTTTTAAAACTACTTCTTTGGGGGAAAAAATCGAAAAAGACTTTGCTTCTTACAATTTTTTTACTTATTTCTCCTCAACCTGTAACTTTTTTTAATAAATTGCTGAATATATATGCAGGTATCTTGCTATTTCCCTTTGTAGAAAACCATTGAATTTTAATATTCAAAAGTCCTCATTTGTGGATTATATTAAAATATGAAAAATATTGCTGATTTAATCTGCAATAACGGAAGTAATAATCGTTAATAGCTTATCTTTAAAATAAAATCTAAAACGTTTTCATATAAACACTAGAAAATTTGAAGTAATTAAAGTATTGAAGGAATGCATAATAGAAATTAAAAAGAAACTCTGTTAAAGGGGTGGATGTGTGGTAATAAATCTTTCTTTTAAACTATGCGGGGGTATTGGCTATGTCCTATAATGGGTTCCCACAAAAACAAACTTTGGTTTGAAGTCATGCCCAATTAGGGTTTAAACCTTGGCCCCTGGCCCCCCGTGTAAAGGGAAGTACGTTAAACCTGTCGAAGAGGGGTGACCTGAAGAATCCGTCATTAGACCGGGGGTTAAAAAATTGAGGTTCGTTACCACGGCTTTGTTTCTTTATAGTGTGAATGTAAAATTTTTACTCGAATTTTGGGCCCCACTGAAAAAATTTAATATAAACGAAATTTTGCCGTAATATGGGGGGTGTCTTTCTTTTCTCTCTTTTTATTTTTATTGTCGATCACTCAACTCTAGAATTACTTAACCTCTTTTTAAATTGGCTTCTCTTTTCTCTTTGATCCACATGGTCACATTTTGCAAAAGCTAAAGAACCTCCCCCATGTATAGTTTTAGTAAAATGTTGAAAAAAAATTAACGAAATCTGAATAATTCCATTAGATTTTAAATATTTCAACCCATCAAAACGTTTTAATTTATTATGTATTGCATTCAGAGTCATCGTGACTTCTATTGTTATTGCATGAAACAATCACTTAAATCAACGGCTTTCTTTGTTTATGCAATGAAAAATTATTACCCAATATTGTTTGAACAGAAATCAAAGTACAGACTCATACGATTTTTACCCAGATTGTATTTCTTTAAGGTATTGTGTATTCTTAATGTGGTTCCAAGCGATTTTTCTACAGTAGAGTAAATTCACAAGACATTAAAGCAGAACAACTTATCACTGGACTGTATAAACTCTGTTTTGTTTGTCACAAAATGTAATGATTTAAAACGTTTCTCAAACTGTAGGGGCCCCCCTGGGGGGAAATATCCCAGGGGGCACAAACTTTCAAAAATCAAAAATTAAAATTTTTGAAAATTAATTTACTGAAAGGAATCAAAGCTAAATGCATTCTGACATAATAAAGAATAAAATACAAATTTTTGCACTTATATAATATACTTGTAAATGTATCAGTACTGCACAATGAATTTGATCATTAATTCATCAATGCTAATAATTACTAGTTTAATAATTAATAGTGACCCCCTCATGAACTTATCATACACACAATTTAATACCCATCGTAATTTGTATGGATAATTAAAGGCCCAAAGTATTGATCTAATTCTAATGTTTAAAATTACTGTTTAATAATTACTGGACTCGGACTTATCATATATAAAATTTAATACGTACCTTGATAATTTTTTACGGTTTTATCCAAATCTATATTATGCTTTTTTTTTTAAAAATTCTAAAATTTTATTGGTATGGCGGGGCTGGGCATGAAAAATTATGATTAAAAATTGGGTGAAAATTTGGGAAATTTAAACACTGCTTTACACTCAAAATTGGTGGCTCCCCACGTCACAAGTCTTTCCCCCTCCTTCCCCCCCCCCTTTGGGTGGCCTTACTTCTTGTGGGTAAAGGGTTGTCCATTAACCCTCAAATTTTGGGAAGGAATGGGTTAAAAGTATACTTTACATTTTGTTATGCTTTTTTTTTGTTACAAAAATAAAAGTAAGTTTGGTGAAACATGGCTTTTTTGAAAGACCGATTCAATCAGTTTATTTAACGTTTCCCAAAATATTAATAAAACCGCTACTAAAATCGTAAAAGAAAAAAAATATATCTCAAACAGTTTTGAAAAGGAGTTCTAGAAAAATATACAGTAAAATACGTTTAACGCGAAAACAATTAAGACGAAATATCGGTTAAACGTGTTTCTAAACTGTGGGGGGGCCCGGGGGGGGTGAAATTTCTTCGAGGGGGCGTGCGCATATCGAAAAATTGAATATAAAAAATTTAAAAAAATTTTCAATTTCTAAAAAAAACCACAAAAAATAAAGACATAATAAAAAAAACACGCTAAGAATATAAACTTAAAAAATTATCCGTACCGAATATTTCATACTTATCAATATTAAATTAAAAATGTTTAATATCTTTCCCTTGGCTTATCATATACAAAAATTGTTAAAAAAAAAATTTTAATTTATTGGTTTTTTAAGTAAGGTCGTATTGTAGCTTTAGCCTCAAACAATATTATACAAAATTTCTGCATTCAATACATTGTTATTTTAAGGGGGAAGGGGGCCGAGGAAAATTTTGATTGAAAACTGAGTGCGAAATAAAATTTGGAAGCACTGGGTTCACGAAATAATACAAATTTAAAAGATATCAAACAATTTGTTGACAATTTGATGGTAAAAAATATCAGAATATTTTCCAAAAGTTCTTCTTTGAAAAAATACTTTGTGATTTACAAAAAAAATTAAAAATATTGTATTCAATTTCTTTAATTTCTTGTGAATGTTTTGTTTCATTAATTTTTATTAAATACATGTGTGTATATGTACAAATCTATGTAATGTGAAAATGTACTCTAATAAACTTAATTTTGTTAAATATAGGGGTTTTTTTTTTTGGCAATCTTGTTAACACGAAAAAATCTTTCAGTCCTTTAGGTTTCGTGTTAAGTGATTTTCACTGCATTAAGGCATATTGATTGTTTCTGTTATTAATATTGCACACTAAAGCAACACGAGGGTACTGGTGTCGGACTTCGTAATTTTTAACCTCGGTAAAGTCATGAGAACTTAACCTCTGAGCTGACACCGCTCTCTCCAGACTTACTTGTATATAACGCACCGTCAGGACGGCAGACTAAACGTACATCAGCCCCACTACATGGTGAATTTTTAATGGTGTCAGGAGATCGCGACTCCATGGACATCGGTTTTACCACGTGCCCATTATATTAAACAGAATAAATTCTGAAAAACCGTTTCAAGACAAAACAAAAAGATTAATCCTCAAATATTAAACTCATGACTTTAAGAACTGATTTGAAGGAATGGGTTATTTCAGATATGAGTAAATACCTGATTTTTTACTGTCCATAAGTTTCTCATTGTTGAAGACGAGCAGGTTCTCCTTCATGAAATCATAGTCTTCGTGAGAACACTCTCGTTGGGTCGAGTCCGGGTTCGGATCGGGAGTGACCACGATGGTCCGTCTCGTCTCGAAAGGTGGAAGATTCTTCCAGAGCAGACTGTCATCCTCCTTTTTCTTCTCAAAGTAGATACGGCTGGCTTGGTCGGTTTTGTACTTTTATCCAAGTCTGAAAAATAAGATGGAAATTATCGATTAGTTTCCATCAAAGTGCAGCTCAAAAGTTTTTTTTTTTAATGTTGTAACGAAAAAAGAAAAGAATAAGTATCATCCATCTCTATATTTTTCCAAATTTCCTGCTGAGCAAAAACGGCTGAGGAAGTTAAGTAACACATAATCCTTAAAATTACTCTTACCCGAAAAAGATTTAAAACATTTTTACATTAAAGTTTAAAAATTTCGATTATATGTATGGGTACAAACACACAAAAATTTTACAAAAAATAAGAATTACTTCTATATTATAGTACAGCTCAGTGACGTAACGAAAACCTCCGAACGTTTCTGGGACGGTTTTAGGGGGCTATAAACCCGATTTTTTGTTCTGGAATCAATTATAAGATCCGGTTTGGGGCACAAAACCTGACTTTGCAGAAGGGCCTTTATGACACTGATACAGCTTTCTATACTTATAATATAGCTTCCTCTACTAAATTCCTATATCGGAATCCAAACTCGGCGTGGACTGATTCTGAATGCTAAATGAGTTGCCAAAATAGCGCCTTTCTAAATGTACTGTATTATGGTATGGATAAATGAATCTACATTTTTATGGCGGCTGTAAAAAAAAATTAACTTACAGCAAATTAGAACTTCCTAAGTATAGAATGCATCGTTTCATTTCTGATTTACCCCGCAAGTCGAAAATAGCATTCAGTAAGTAATATCTGAACTGGAACCCAAAGAAACCTTGCTCGACAATTCCCCAGTTGGGAGTATTCTTCCAAATTCCCTTGCCCTCTCAAAGAAAACTTAAAAGGCGGATCAAAAAATGAGTTGGCAGAATCTGTTTCCCGTGACAACATTTTCAATGGCGGTTTAACGGGAGTCCTTCTACACAACGGACTTTTTTTCTGAGGTTCCAACCGTTTGACATCACCAACCTAACTCTGATATGGATTTTACGGTATCGGAACAACTATAACTTTATTTTATATATTTTTTCCAAGGCATTGCTTTGAATGTGTAGATGTATTGAGTACCCCGCCAGACCGGATGGCGATTAGAGGTGCTGACAACTGTGCCGAAAGACCCAGGTTTGAATCCTGGAGAAGACATGGAGAGTTTTAAATGTATGTCCCGGCCGTGGGGCACAAATAAAATCGCATTCCCAACCTTAAAAGGGTCCGTTGAGGCTCCCAATGAATTTCACCCGCCCGGATGAAGTCTTTGATTGGCTGGGCCCAAACTTCGGTTTCACCCCTACGTAATGCAGTTTTCTAATCAAAAGTCCAAAAAGGTTGATGGTAGGGGTCCCCCTTTTTCCTCTTGGGTGCCCCAAATTTGGTGCAAAAAAATAAAATGCTGTTTGAAAGTGCTTCCCAATCTCTTGGTTGTGACAAGATAAATTTTGTGGGCCATGATCTGACACCATCAAGGGTTTGCTAAGAAAAAGAAAAGTTATTTTAAAGTGTTTATTGCTGAAAAAAACAAACCCTGTGCCTTAAAACACCCCCAAAAAGTGGATTGACTCACGTTTCTTCTTGAGGCAAGCATCCCTGTGATCGATGACGATGTTCGGGGAGGCACGGGATCTGTCGTTCGCGGGGTTGACGGAAATGCCCTCCCCCCAAAGGCTTCTTTCGAAACCCGGGCGTGCGGGCCTCCCCATTGGTTAACCTCGCTTTCCCGGCCCAGAGGTCGTCTCACATGGATCTGAAAAGAAGAAATTATGAAACAATACAATACAATCTTTTTTAAAAAAAAAAAAATTAGAAAAAAAATTTGGCTTTCGTTTTTCCAAATTTTTTTTAATTTGGGTAAAAATTTTTAACAAAATCCCGGGTTTCAAAGGTCAACAAACTATTTCCCGGAACAAGAGAAAATTCAAGAGAATTTGAAATGCCAGGGGCGTTTTTTCACGGATGACTAGGGAAAAAAACTTGTGCCCCCAGCCCATCAAATTTATTTCTTCAAAACCCAAAGTTAAATATTGATATCAACTACAGTAGTTTGCAAGCAGTAGTTACTATAACTTTTTTTGGTGGGCGAATCGGTTAACTTGGTTTTAACCTTAAGGACGGCGGGTGTAAACAAAAAATTTTCGTCTCGCCCTTCCTTTTTACCACAACTCATACTTGATTGTATACGCTTGAGGCTGTGCGCCCTAATTTTTCGTTCATTTTGACATTTCCATCGATAGATTGTTTTTATTGGTTTAAAAAAAGTCTCTTTATTATTGAAAAAATTGCATTTTGTTAACCTTTCATCCCCCTTGTGGGTCGACAAGACAGTACCAAGCTTTCTTGGGGTTAAAAACTAGGGTTTCCCTTTAACGACTTTCGGGGGGGACATCTGAATGCACCCCAGCGTGGTCCCAACTGAGATGGGACGTGATTTTTTGGCCCCCATGGGCGTTTCCCCTGGATGAAAAAAAGAGCTTTTATTTCTTTCTTATGAAAATTAATTTCGGTTTTTGCTTTGTAATATACAGTTTAGTTAGAATTCTGAAGATTTAAGTTTACAGGCAATAAAAATTAAAAAATTTCTTAAAAAGGGGTTTATATATCTTTTTTTGGGAGGTAGGGGCTCGCGGGGGTTTAAAATGGTAAGGGGTAAATCACACTGAAGCTTCTCAAGTTTGGTGACCAGTGTTTTAGAATATTCCCTATCAGAGAATTTCATTAAAATATCGCTTGCGGGAAACTTACTTTTACGTTTTTTGCAAACGAAATATACTTGCATGCAATGTGTTCAATACCGAAGAAGCAAATAACCCATTTAGGGCCTTGCAAAGCGTCATTGCAATCCGTCAATAGATTGAAAGATTAGTAATGGCCTAATAGTATTAAGTCGACACAATGGTGGATATTTCAACTTTCTCTAGAACTCAATCTCTCTTAACGCCATATCAAGACTCTTGTATCGATAAGTAATATTAATAGTCTTTTTATATAGTAATTCAACATTGTGTGAAGGTGAGATTATAGAGTAAGGGTCGGTATCCTATGACACGCATCCCACATGTGGTATGTGGTACAATTCTCAGTGGCATTATGTATTAGCTACTTAATAAATTTGTCAATTTTTGAGTGGATGGTTTTATAAATTTGTTATGGACCTTATTTGGCAAGCTTCTTCATTATTATGGGCCTTTACGAAATTACAAAAATGTGTGAAGGATAACTCTAAAGATAAATTTACAGCTATTTTGTAAATAAATTGTTGAACGTCATTGCTGAAAAAATTTTATTGTTTGAAAAGAGAAAACTGCATGTGTAATTGTTTCCACTTTTAGTTCTACGTGTCTAAGTAAAAAAAATCTTTACTCATATAAAAAATACTTTTTATTTTGAGTCTGTAAATAAATTGTTTAACAACTGAATGCCCAAAATCGTGTCAAATTGAAAAAGTGACAAATTATACACCTAATTTTGCGATATGAAAGTAGAGCAGTGCAGGTACTAGATTCACAATAAAATTTTTATTTAACGATATGAAGCGAAATACTTCTATTTTATGTCGTCCATTTTTTATTTTAATAAATATGTTTAAAATTACCTAATATATGTAGAGCTTAAATATATTAATTTTTGTTGAAGAAATAGTTATACTTTATGCCGTTTATTTTCATGTTAATATCGTTAAATGATGCAAAATAAATATATATAAAAATCCGTAAATCTGTACCATTGACGTCTATTTTCTAACTTTGCATGCATTATCGCGGAAATCGAACTGTTTTAAAAATATTCTATTGTATGGCACGCTGAATCATACTGGTAGATTCATTTGGCACGGCAAACGTTGCCCAAACCCCCATAAATAGAGGGTTTTCCCTAACCTTATTCTTTATCCCGACTTCTGAGATCTTTTAAAAAACGGGAAAAATATTTTGAATAACCATCAATTCATAGAAGAAAAAATTCATTTCTTCGGATAAATTTGAAACGTGTACCCACTATTTGTGTTTTAAGTAAGATTATACATATAAAAGATTCGTTATTTGAACTTTTAAAAAATATTCCTACATTATAAAATCAAAATTTACTTTCTAATGCAGAAAAATTATATTTATAATTAATAAAAGTAAGGGAAATTTTACAAAAATAAAAATATATCATTTTTTAAACCCTGATCACATGTTTTGTATTCAGGGGAACATGGTATTATATTTTAGATTGCGTTTTGCCCGTTTTGAGGCCTGTGATTACACCAGTGTGATCTAAATTTGGAAAATCTGTAAATTGGATTTATTATAACCTATAAACATTGGAGTATTTTATTACAGTAATGATTTTATATGAATTTTTAAATGAAGTTAGGTTTAACACAGGAAAAATCTCTTGGTCCTGAACGAGTTTAAGTTAAAAATTCCGCTATATTTCGAACAATATGTATGGTGGGAATGAAAAACTCTTACTTATTAAAATTGCAATTATTGATTTTTAGCTTTCGCATAAATTGATGAAAAATAGAATATACGATACTGTAGATTTTATTATTTTTTTTTTTTGAAACAACTGAAATTTTTGAAATAAACAATTAGTTCTACAAATAAGTTAAAAATAATTCCTTCTAATATTTAGAAATGTAAAATTGCATATAGATTTTTCTTTCAAAAAATTAATTAATATATTAGCTCCAGCATTTAAAAAATTTTTTTAAAAAATGTTTAATTGCCCATATTTTAGAACCTTGCATCCATTGCTATTAAAAAGCCTTTTTTTTCATCTCCTATTCATATAAAATTAAAAAGGACGTTCTCTCGCTTTTCAAATAGTAAGGAACTCAGTCTGCATTATCTCTTACTCTTTGTCTTCCTAAACAGCTTTTTTTTTTTTTTTTTTAAAAAAAAATTTATTTGAAGATATTTCTACGTTACTTAAAAAACTTAAAACAGAATTTCTTCTTTGCTTTGTAGTGAATTCTTCTTTTCAATATTAAAGGGTAGATAGACAATGTATTAATTCCATCTAGTTTACCAACTATGAAAAGAAACCACGGTATTTTTGATTCTGAGAAATTGAAAGAAAAAAAAACTATCCATTTTTCAACAAAAGTTACAAAGTAAACGCGGGAAAATAGAACAACTTCAAAACGAAATGACGAAAAAGAAAGAAGAAACCGGAAACTCCCAACAATAGCAAAAAATTTTGATTCTCAGAATTTGACCAACGAAAAAAAAAAAAATACAGGCGCCGGAATGTTCTGAAGAAATAAATGAGAAAAGTAAATGCTGAAGTACTGAGCATGTGTCAGTTATATATTATTTTTTTTAAACTAGAAACTGAGATAATATTAAAAATTAAATCAAGCACACACATTAAAAGTTAAAACTAGCTTTTCATTGTAATGATTCATTTAATACTCAGTGAACTTTTAATAATATCTTCGTTAAATAAAAATAGTTCTATATTGATGAATTAATGGATTTCTCTTGAGAACATTAAAAAAAATCACATGCAGCATACCGACAATTTAAAAAATATAAGATGATTGATCAATTTAAAAAAACACCCTCATGTTTTTCAACATTTTGGTCAAAAATTTACATTATTTTAAGAAAAAACTAACATTAAAAAATAATGAAGAACTCTCAATAGAGTCTTGATACGAAAAATATAAAAATACACTACACAGGTTTGACAAAGTTTCTATCCAAAAAAGCAAATATTTTAACATTACAATGATATTATACATAAACATATTTAATGTTTCAATAACGTGATTCGAATAAAAGAAAAATTTCTTTAAAACTAAATAATAAAATTTTTTAAAAAAAATTCTGTATTCAATGTTTTTAAAATATCCTCTATCTTTTGCATATGCTGCATCATGCACTCGAAAGCACAACTTCGTTTGAACTCCTGATATAACAATATATTAGGTTGGGGAAAAAGAAATCCATTATTTTTTCGGTAGATGGCTGTAGTGTCGATATCTTGTGAAGTATCGATAAAACAATTTCAAATTTATACTCGTTGTCAAGATGACATTTCACACTAAAAAAATTATTTCGCTTTTTTTTGTTTGATCCATTCAGTTGTGAGTTACAGGGTGTTAAAAATGGAAGTCAACAAAGCTTTTTACAGTTTTTCTTTGATAAGGTGAAAATGCAAGCCAGGTAGCTGAAAGAGTACGGAATAGTGTTTATGGTGCCGATACTGCCAACAGCTAATTACGTGCAATTTTGGTTTCGTCAATTAGGTTCAGTTATTATTGATGTTTAAGATGCACCTCGCACTGGCAGGCCCATCGTCGAAAATGTCGATAAATTCACATAAATAATCGAAGTTGACTGGCATGTTAGTAGACGCAGTATCGCTCAGGAGCTAAAGATCGATCATAAAACAGTTTTAAGCCATTTGAGCAAAGTTGGATTCAAAAAGAAGCTCCATGTTTGAATACCACATCAATTATACTAAGAAACGTGATGGGTGGCGATATGGCGATTGTTTTGTGGTTTTTATATTTGCTTATTACATTTTAAGAATGCTTATATATATAAATTAGGAAAATAAAAATAAATTATTATTACTAAATAGGGAAAAATTGGTAAAAATTTACGAAAAAAAACATAAACGGGGCCCATTCTGTACCAAAAGTTTAAAATCAAATTTTTAATTTTTCAATTCTGATGTATTGCTATCTTATTCATTTTTTAAAATGACCTTCAGGATGAGAGATATTTCATTTTTACCAAAACTAGAGCACTTTATCTTAAAACGCATTTAAATGTATGACATCTTGCTTAAATTAATGGCATCTGCTTTTAATAAAACACATTTAGTTTTTGTTCTATTGAACAAAAAATAATAAGCTTTGGTGTTTTTATAAATCTAATAAGATGATCTACAAAATAAAATGATTCAAAAAAAATTGTCAATTTTTGGCAAAATTCACAATTTTAGGATAGTCGGATACTTAAATAAAAAAAAAAAATAAAAACTATTCAAACCTATAAACACACACAAAAAATATAACAAATCATATATATATGCATGCACACACACATATATATAATAGAAAACTATAAGCAATTACACACACATATCATATATGCATGTTAAAGACAATTATAAGCTCAAACATATTTATGAACAGGTAATGTAATTTACAACACTAAATGTACAAGAATACAGGAAGACCCCTCTAGAATGAATACTCAGCCGTGGAGAAAATACTATTAGTCAGTCCCAAAATTAAGGGGTTTGTAATGATTGTCCAGAAATTTTAAGAGCTACTCGTATTTCAATGCAAGTAATTAATTTAGTATGAATGATTGAGTTACTTACGAGACTCTTTATTCAAAAGCTCTCTGTGGTAGAATATGTAAGTGTATTCACAATAATCCTTTGCAAAAGTGCAATGAAAAATGTAGTGATCATCCTCTCCCCATTCATCTAAGCTTGAATGATAAATCATTTGAATAATAGGATTGGTAAATATGAAACAAACTCTGGGCATGATTGTAGTTAAACATTGCTTAGCAGATTTAGATCAAGGAATGATAATTAGATTATGCATGAGTACGTAGCTTTGTTCGGCAGGCAGTGTTCGAAACATTGAAAACGTCGTATCCATATACACTCCATAATAATAATGTAATGATTATATAATAATACTAAAACCACAGCACTGAATTAAAGTTGATTTAACACATTAACATGTATGCTCGGGTTAATTCGAGGAAACTAAACCAACCAAACTTAGCACACTCGAGATAATTCGAGCTGGATCGTATTATTTCTAGCGAGACCGCTTGCACGCGTTACTGACTGCGATCCATCGTCGGGATTTCGTAAATCGGTAAAAAATTCGGATAGACAAAAACCTTCTGAACTCTTACGACTAATGGAACGTAATTTTATCCAAGTTTTTCTCCATTAACACCAAAAAAAAAAGAAGCTTCAACAAGATACTACGCTGTGTATTGTACTAAAAAATTTAGAAAAGGGAAAAAGAAGACAGAGTCGTTTTATGTGAGTAATGTTGGGCAAAATATATCACACTGAAAAAAATTTTTAGTATAATTCTTTTTAAAATAAATACTGCCGTTATTATTATTTATGTTGTGAAAGTATAAATAAATATTTGTACTGATAAAAAAATTATTTTCAATTATTATTTCGAAACAGCAATCCGAAAAGATAGTAAAAATCAATTGCAATATTTTGTCCATATCTGCAAAGTGTCCATATCTGCAATTTTGTCCATATCTGCCAAAATTTAAAAAAAGAAAATTAAATTGATTTTTTTTTCATTTTTTACCAAAATAAGGTTTTACAAATGTGTTTTCTTAAACTAAAAAATTTTAAATTTGTTCTTTAAGGGGATAATCTTCTACATCAGAGGTTCCCAAACTTTTTTTGCCTCATAGACCCCTTGACAGGTTTTTCGCGGTTTGGGGTAGACCCCTACTTACCTAATATTAAATTTTTGCAAATTCATCAACTTAAATATGTTTTGGCAGCAGGTACAGAGCTACATACTTTATAAGATTTAGATTTCTAGCTGTAGTGTACTGTGTTTAAAACTTAAGAAAACACATGTTACTTAATTCACTTTTTAATTAAACTTTAAGATCTTTGTTAGTGCCTATTTCTTATAATCTGACATCTTTTTTTTCAAAGTGACCATATTAATTCATTGCCTACTGTAGTATGTACGGTAGTCACAAAACATTCTCAAAACCTAGTTTCAAAAATCTAAAAAAGGGCACTTAAATGTTGAACACGGATTAAAACGTCTTTTTCCTAGCAGATTGTGTGTGACAATTGTGAAACTGGGAACATTTGCAACGTCTAAAATTGTACTCCTTTGGCTTAATTCTGGCAAGAAATGCTGTAATGTGGTCGTTGTTTTAATAAAATTTATGCTATCGCCTTGTAACTGCAAATTATCCTCCTCAAATTTAGTAAATAAATCTGTTAAATAGGCATGTCTGGTTTCCGCTTGATTAAATTTCCTTTTAAAATTGAAATCACGATCTGGTTTAAAGAGAGCCACTATTGTAGACCCCCATTTATACCTCATAGACCCCCAAAATATTTTTTTCAGCCGTGGACCCCTTGTAGGTCGTCATAGACCCCTGGGGGTCTATATAGACCACTTTGGGAATCACTGGTCTACATTATAGTCTCAAAACTATACACCAAATAATAATAATAATAATAATAAAAGTAAAACTTCTTAAATAGTACCATTTTATTTTATATAGAGCTGAAATAAAACATGCATTGTTCCATTCAACGACGCACTCCTAAAATCATACAAGAGAGATAAAAAAAAAAATAAAAAGAAAGAAAGAGACGGCATGCGCGGTAATCCAATTTTTACTTCTCCCGGATCTCTTGAGAAAAACGAAGAGAAAAAAAAGAATAAAAAAAAGCAAAACCAAAGCAAAAGCTCAAGAAACAGAGGAGAAAAAAACGGGAGAGGAGAGAAAAAAAAAAGAGCCGAAATCAGCTCCCGGGGAATAAATGGGGGAAAAAATGTAAAATGTGTGTGTCTCCACAACCAGAAAGAAGCGATTCCATTCCACGCCCGAACTATGGAAGAAAAACAGTTTTTCCTTCTTGAGAGGGAGAGAGTAAAGCTAAAAGTTTCTTCCCTCTCCCACAAAAACAGCTGCAATTTGACAAGGCACACTGAAAACAACAATATTTCGGAGCTCCGGGGTTAAGATATTTCGCAACAAAAGAGTTTCTTTTAAGCGTTGAGCTCTGGAAATCTCTGCGGTTGATTTTCCGCCCTCCAGGGACACTGAATTATAACACTGATTTGTATTTTTTGGAAAAGAAAAGTAAAGAGAGCCTTTGAAGAGCCTTTGTTAAATAAAATTAGCTCGAACAATGAACAGAAACTTGCTGCTTGTGTTATTCAGAACAAAACGCATTTTCATATATGCTTAGGGAATTCCTTCTCAATTTAAAATTAAATGAAGCATTAGAAAGAAAAAGGAATGTAAGAAAAAAAAAATTTAAGTTAATTCCTAATATGAATGGATGAATAAAAAATATTTTATTAACGATTGAAAATTTGAATACGATATATATATCATGTATTGGAGTAATTCTTTGATTGACAGGATAAATGCAACGTGCAGCCATTTAACAAATTATATCTTATTTCAAAGTTCAGCAAAACAGTTGTACTCTAAGCCAGGACAAAACGAGTCCTATTTCAGCGTCGGCCAGGAGCCAGTGCGTCGTTCGTAAGTGGTTTTTTGTAAGTCCGCCGAAGTCGAAGTCAAAGTACTTTTGTGGAAGGTGGGTTGAGTTGTTCTGGTAGGAAGTTTACCCCAAATGACACTTGAAGGGCTGGGGATTCATCACACACACACACATACACACACACACACACAACAACACACCCCAAATATATATATATATATATATAGGGAGAGAGTTAACTAATGGTAGGAATTGAAAAAAGAGCATGATTTGTCTGCATTGTTGTAACAAGGCAAACCCGATATGGCTAGTTTGGCTGAAAAATCAGTTTTCAACGCCACCTTTTGTCATTGCTTTAACAGTTACATTGTTACAACAATGGAGACGAATGTAAGGTGGCGTCGAAAACCGGTAATTAATTTAATAGAATTTAATTTACTTAAGTGAATTAACATTTGGAAAAAAAACTGTATTAACATCCAGTGTCATCCACTACAATACCATTAACTAAAATTCAACCCAACATGAAATAATTTATGAACTCCAAAATTTTTTTAAATATGTTTAATAAATGTTTTTGTTTTCTTTCTCGATGAGTTCAAAATTCAAATTTAAACTTTCGATTAAAATATTTGAGGGAATCAAGTATTCCAAAACATTTTTCCTTCCATCTTTTTTTTTTTTCTTAAAATGAAGAGATTAATAACCATTAAAAAATTCATGATCACTTTTCCTTGACAAATTTAACTTCATAAACTTTTTTTAAAACACACATCATAAAGGACAAGAAGAAAGATTTCCAATGACTCAAAATCATTTTTAATTCTTTATTATTCTTTGTTTCCGTTTCCAGAGGGAAATGCAGTTTTTTCTTATCCAACAAAATTCAAAATACAATTATGTAAATGAGGCCGATGAATTTAAACTCCAAGTGCTATCATTAAATTTATGCCACAATACTTAAATGTTTTTTTCGATAAATTCAATGGAAAAAATAAAGAATGCACGATATGAATGATACGACTATTCTTGAACATCAAAGAAAACGTATACTCCAAAATAATGAAAAAAATATTTACCCATCCATATTTATAAAACGTTATGGTAAATTATTTGAGAAAAAAGGAGAGAGAATAAATAACTAAAAATCAAATCCAAGCTCCACGTTCACATTTAACTGAAGAGAATGTACACAAAATTGAAAAAAAATGTATTATCACAAACACGCAAAACCCCGGAAGATGTATATGAAATAAATTGGATTGAAACAATTTAATACATTTAATTAACGTTACTGGCAAACCATATACATCAAAAGAAATATCGTGATTTAGAAAATCATATTGTGCTGCCATCTGTAGAGTAAATGTCAAAATACTCTTAGTACTTTTTTTCTTCAAAAGTTTACATTAGATTTTTATGTTTTAATATCTAAATAGATGTAAAAACAGACAATAATTTATTAAATTGTTAAAGTACTTTGTAAATAAATGTAATTTTTATTTAAATATTTATTCTAGAATTATGATTTTTATCAGAATGAAGGGCGAACTATTGTCAAATATTGCTATTACTTATTAAATTCTGATCCAATTATTAGGGTGAAATTTATTAGAAAGTTCCAATGAGTACATTGTAACCAATTTTCTAATCATATATTTCTTTTCTGCATACTAAAACTATTTTTTTTCAAAAGAAAATAACATGTCTGCGTCATTTTGAGAGTTAATTAAACTTCCCAGGGATTGTCTCTTTTATTATGTTCACACGAATTACATTAAGTAAATTTATAAGAAATTGACCCTAGTACATTTGAAGTATATTTCGACAAGTTTATAATTTCATTAAATCTTCAGACGTACCATAATTAAATTATTTTATTCATACAATCAATTTTCAAACTACTAATTCCGAAATTAAATACTTGAAGCTATTTTGTAGTTAAACAAAAATGAATCTTGTGCAAATAGTATATTAAAAATAGCAAAAAGTTATTTAAGAGAAACTCAGAAGAATTTCTTTATCAGAAGACAAATACAACTTCTTGAAATAAAGAACCACACTGAAAAAAACAAATAAACCGAAACTAAGTGATTAAAGTGAATATGTTGCTAAGGGGGAAAAAAATATTGGTGCATGTTTGCATGAATATCTTGAAGTCTTAAAGTAAATAATTCGTTTAATCAAATCATTTAATTAAATTATATAGATATTTACGTTAGCTTCTGGAAAATAAATTCATTATATTTTTTTAAAATATTTGCTTAGAAGGGCCATTTTATGTTTCTCAGGAAATGACTCTCTCTACATGTATCATAAAAGAGTTTGAACATGCCGTTTAAATCTATTATTTATATTCAATTCGTTAAAAAATGGTTATGTATACAGAGGCTTTTCATCATTTAATACCCATAGCTGTGAGAGGTGTGCTAAGTCTAAAAATCCGAAAATATCACATGGAGTTAAAACCTGCTCTCTTTTCACCACGTATCAGTCTCATTGCTCTATTCATTTGAAAAACCACCGGGGGAAAAAAGGAAGAGAATCCCTTATCGACGTGCTAAAATTTACGAGGGCAGTAAATTAAATAGTTGAAACCCTAACCCACTGCTACTATTTGCTTGCATGCCCTTTCTTCTATGTATAAATTGGGCATGCCAAATATATATAAAATTTCAGTGGTGTTATCAATGAATACAGTGCAAAGCTAGAAAATGAATTAACCGAACAAGGCTATCTACTCAAAAAGGCTTGCGGGCAACAACGGGTTTACAGCAAAAGGTGGGCTGCAAAAAGTAATATCCATTGTGACGTAAGTTTATTTTGAATAATACATTGTGCAATAAACATGTATAAAAGAACAAGAAAAATATAACATGAACGCCCTGATACTTAACATCTCTTCTCTGCTACTATATTTCTTCTTTCAGAAGAAATTTTGATATTATACCCCAATACACATATTATTGTATGCCAACACACGACCATCTCACATAAATAACTCATGGTGAGGCGCATAGAAGACCCGCGAAGGGCCTGGTTACCCAGTTATATAAAGTCGTTAAAAGCGAAGCGTTTTTCCTCTCTGAAGCATGTTTAAAAAAGGCGATCAGTGATCATGGCTTAAAACCCAGATAGCCCGTAGCAAAAATGTAACAAAATGTTATCAAATATTGCTAGAAGCATGTGGTAAAAATTCACTACCGTCCAGGAAATGCCAATTTACGCTCATTTAGGTCCCTGGGCGAATGGGATTTACAGGCCTTATTTGCACTGGCGGATCAAAATTTATAACCAGAAAATCTGGTTGTCCGGCTTATCCGGTCTCTGAGGCCCATTGACACCATTCCCAAACGATAAACCGGTACTGCGCACAGCACGGTTATGCGATGGGTCAAAACCAAACTGCAAATTCACAATGCACAGATCGGCCCTCCATTTCTCAAGATCAGATTGGCATCCTGAGCGGTCTCCTTTCCATGTACAGTCAATGGACAGTCCGGGAATATCCTTAGATGTTGGTCTCTGTCATCAAACTGCGTAGCCTGTAATGAAAAATAATGTCTGTATATGAAATTACTTTGACGCTGGGTTTCACATCAACTACCGACTGTAAACCCGTAAAAATCGCAAACTTAAGCTCATGAAGTGGGACTGTTACCTCTAAACTACCGAGGCAACTAAATGTGAGTACTTACTTATACTTATTATTAATAAGTATAAGTAAGTACTCACATCTCATTTCGAAGAAGAGAGACATTGATGAGGAGCTGATGGCGGGCTTTGCAATTCTGAACTTACGATAAAGTGAGCGCAGATGCTGGAACTACTAAACTTTCATAGCATACTAACCTGAGCTTCAAACTTTCATAGCATGCTAACATGATGATTTTGTGACTCGACGGATTTGTTGCGCATCAGCCTCTTTGGGAGGGTGTGTACGCCTATATGGGCCACCTACTTATAAGCCAGTAACAGCCAAGGTGATCATTTTAGTCTGGTAGTACCGTAGCATGGACCAGGTGCAAGTTCTATTCTTTTGTGTTAACCTTGGTTGAACTTTGAAACAACGTAACCTTCATGGAGCAGACGTGGCACCCTCTATCCGCCGCAAGAGTAACAAAAATCCGTCAGACGCGCATGACGCAGCACAGCAGGCCTTCAGATCACATAATGCAACACTCAAGCCGTCAAATACACATGATGCAACACTCAAGCGCTGACAAAAAAAAAAGAGCACCCAGCAGTAACTCACACGCGCTTGCCCTAAAATTTGTAACGCGTTCGTTCGCCTATACACCATTCACTGTGGCAGAGTCAGTATTGGCGCTATACGCTCTATATAAGAATCCGAACTAAGATGATCATTTTAGTCTATTGGATATGTTATGTGCTTATGGATCGGAAGGTACCGAGTTCTAATCTCCTTCAAGCCTTTCTACTCCAACACTCGAACCTTGACTCCGAACAATGCGATACCAGTTCGCGACCACTGACCATTCTAATACGGCAGGTGGTGAATAATAATTTTGATCAAACAAAATAATTTGGATGTAATTGAATTTAATTTGTAATAATAAATTAAATTTTTCTTTCAATGGAAATCATATTTTTTCTGAACTGTGAATAAAGATAAACCATTTTAAGTCAGTGACGTCATCTTTTTTTTAAAATTCTTTTACGAAGAAAAACTTATATTAAAAACGTAATATCATCACACACACAAATTTTTTTTTCACAAAATCGTAAACAAAAGACTTTTTAAAAATATTCTTTTCTGATGGTATTTAACATTAAAATATACAAGAAAACTTTGGTTGGGGAACTTTTCCCTTCTTAACGATGCGCGCTATTTAGACCAAGTCTTAATACTTTCACTGATCCACTTTAACAAGAATTCTTACCTTCAGATATATTCCCATCCTTAGGGAAAAATTCTGCAGGCGTCCGATAGAGCGAGGGGAAAAAAAAACAGGATTGGATGAAAGTTTTTCTTTTGGAGCAGGGATGGGGATGCGGAAGAGCAATGATGCGAAAGAGAGAGGGATACTTTAGGGTTGCCTTACAAGGAGGCGTCAATCGCCTGAGAAAGAAAATGTGCGAAAGAAAATAAAAAGAAAAAAAATGTTCCACAGACGTCGTGGCAGCAGGATTACGTGAAGTGAAAAGAAATGACTTTAATCTAAATTAATATAATTGCTTTAATGCCACTTTGGATTTCAAAACAAAAGAAACATTTTCTTCCTCTCCACTTGTTCCTTTCATTTTTGATGTCGAAAAAAGTGTGCTTTTTTCAATCCTTCTTTTTGTATGTCGTTTTATTAGTTTTGTTTTCTTACTTTTAATACCCCGACTCCAGTGCGTTTAAAAACGAGTATGCATAATTCAATAAGTTTTTTTGCTTTGTTTCTATGTTTTTTAAAAAAATTAATTATGTCGTTTTCTATTGTTTAAAAAGATAGAATGATGACAGTTAAGCACGTTTTGTTTTAATTGCTTTTTTAAAAGTTAATATTCAACAATTTTACTTGTGTTTATTTGTGTTTCTTAAAAATGCAAAATTGAAAAAAAAATTCTAAGCATAAAGTAAGAAACTAAAAGACAACTAAACGTTGCTTTAATTGTTTGTTGCACTTTAAAACTGTATATCATAAATCTTATTTACGTTTCACACACTGACATAAAAGTCAGCAAAAACGTATAAACAGCATTCATCTTTTTAACTAACCGTGAAATTTCCCTTTAACTTCAGAAGAATTCTACTACAGCTAGTTATGAATATGCAGTTACAGTTAATAATGTATTTTCTGTTTAGAGTTTCTGTATTAAACATAGCATAATTCTAAATAAACGCAATGTCAGATTTTATTCGCAATAGAAACGCTTGTATTATACATGCTTATCAGAAATGAAATTTAATAATTCCCAGATGAATAAACAAAAAACATAAATAATAAAGATGTCATTGTAAATATAAAATATGAATTTTTTTTTCGTGCGTAACGTTTTTTGACGTTAAATAAAATTTGTTTTCACAAATGTGCAGTGTGACTTCCTTTAGTCACCCGTATAATATTGCGAGCCTGGTCACCCTGGACTTTTGCCTTCACACAGGCATCCAGTTTCCTCATCTTCTAGCAAACTCTTAAATCATGGATTGCATTTATATGGTATTTTCTCCAGGGGCGCTCGGAACCCGTGATTACTGACAGACATTTTGCAAACGAGCGACTCCATTTCCACTTCTGTTCACAGTTACAACTGTGACATCTCTCGCGTTCTTCTAACACCAACTCCTACGTTCTTTGACGGCCACGATTAATGCTTAAAACTTTTTCCAGCAATGCCAAGAGGAAAAACGAAGCAACAATGCAAATACAAGATAACCTTGCAAAGGATAGAAAGTTTGAGTGAAAGAATGGCAATCTTAGAAGCAGTGTGGAACAGTTGGAGATTGTGTTGTTTTTAGGCGACACCATATCTCAGGAATCACGGAGGCGCCACCCTCGCTAACTCTGGCCCACCGGAGCAACTATTGCACGAAGGAAGGCACATCCAGTCTGCGAAAGTATCGATGATATCGTTGAGCCTTCAACAAGGTAGGAGGATTATATTCTGAACGCTAGTAAATTATTGAATTGAGATTAGGAGGGATCTAGTAGTAATTTTGATAAGTGATCTAATTGCGCGATCTGACTTAAATTAAATCGGCATACTTTGGTTTATTCTCATAATATATAAGTTTGTTCGTTATATAAATGATTTAAAGTTAAATTCTTAATAAAAAGTCGTATTGCAAATTCTAGAATGTCTCATTCTTCCGACAATCCACCTCTAACTTACGCGGAACACACCCAAGACTTATATCGACAGATGGCTATGTCACACCTAACTGCTGCCACCTATTTGACAAAAAAATGTTACACACTCAAAATTTCATATTTTATCTTTAGAATGATATATTAATGATCCTTTTCTGTTAATTCATCTGGGAAGTATTAAATTTTTTAATCGGGCCATTCATTTCTGATAACAGCATATATTGGTGATGAGGAATTACATATATATAGCAACATAACATATATATATAACTAACTGTATATATATATATATATATATATATATATATATATATATATATATATATATATATATATATATATATTCTTTCTAAAATAAATAAAATTATTTTTTGCACAAGAGATAAATTTAATTGCTTTCGTATTCAAGGGTTTAAATAATGCATGAAGATGTGAAATAGAATGAATGATTGAAAATTGATTATGGAAAGATTAATTCATTTAAATTGTACTATAAGTTTTAAAGGAATGTCTGCATATCGTATTTATGCAAAAACAAAACTCTAAATGGATTATTACGTAATGAGGGATTTAAAGTATTATGAACGCAAAGCATTCTTTTTGGTATAAATATTCCATATATGGCTATTATATCTGTTTCTCTGACTGGTGAATACCAGTTTATAGGGATTCAGCAAATGAATTATCTCAATTTGGAATGTTAACATTTATCTTAATGTCATTAAGCAAAGTTCTTTTTTTGTTCTAATAATTGTTTTATGTCTTTAAGAAGCTTCTTAAAGTAAAAATTTTGAAAAATCGCCTGCCATTCTTAGCAGCCTGTTGAAATATAACTTATTTAAACAGTTATTTTTAATCTATCTAATACAGCTTGATATAAGAATTATAAACAGGATTATGTAAATTTAATTTTCTATGTGGATTTTTATTTTCATTGATTAGTTGTTTATTAACGTTCCATTCAGAAGCAACATGAGAGTATTGTCGACAATTCTAAAAATTACCAACCACACACGTTCACATATCAAAGACGACACAAACGCCACTCCAAAGGGCCTCAAAAGATTTAACGAACATCAACTCCTCTACATGGTAGGTCCTCAGCGGCACTAGCTTTCGAAATCGCGATTCCATATCGCCTCCCACGATATGGAATCTCTCTGCGACGATGTGACCATTGAGCCTCTTCACTACGCTAAATGGTATAAACTCAATTGCCATTCTCGTCACTTAATCACGATTCTGAAGAATTTGTAAATCCCACCATTCTGTTAATTGGTCTAATTTAATAAAACCATATAGCATCAAAATATTTTTATTCAACAAAAAAATTTCAAAAAAACAGCATACTTAACTCAAAATAAGGCTTTATATTAAAAAAAAAATTAAACTTTTAAAAAAAAAGTTTATTTAAAAAAAAACTTGATATTGTTTTAGAACTCGATTTGCAAATTGATTTTTAAAACATTTTTTTTTATACATAGAATGAGAAACTTTTAAATAAGTCCTATAAAAGTCAAATGTTTTTGACACAAGTAGTACGTAACAAATGAAAACTCAAAATGTTCTTTTAAAAGAAAAAATATCAGGAACTTTGAGCAATCCACACAATTTTAGCCACACCCAAAAATCTAAAATGAGAAATCCAAATCTTACAGCTGGTTCTCATCCACCTGCTCCTAATGATGAAAATGTCTTTACTTATTTATAAACATTATTTTTTCGTTCATTATTTAATATATATATATTTAGTGTATTCTTACAATAGGCATTGGAAAGGATTTATGAGAGCAAAATGAGTAAATGATTACTTGAGAGTTTCAACCAATCCAAAACAGGGTACACGACAAGAAAAAACTGTCAATGGCATTCGACGTCAGTTAAAGAAAGTTATTTTCATTTCTATAGTCACGAAGATGTAGACTTTGAGACTAACACCAATTGTAGCTTTTGTTTGTTCACTACTGATTTGTTCAAACTTCATTAAATTTATTTGCTATTTAAAAGTGTTTGTCGACGTTTACTGGTCCTAATTCAGCACATGATAAAGCAACTAAGAGAAGTGAAAAAAAAGGACTAAGTTCACTTTTGTTAAAAATTAAGAAGATAAACTACTCTTCGATTTTAAAGTTTGTGTAAGTAATTAAGTAATCCCACTGTTAAAATAAATTTTTGTCTACTTATAAACTTCTTTTTGACTTAATTAATTTGTGGCAGAATATTTTGGATACGAATTATCGTCTTGTATTATGGGAGAGTGAATGTTTATTAACGTGGCGTTATAAATAAACATGCCGGCTATTAATGGCTTTGACCTCGTACTTTTGAACCTGAATCAAATACTGAGGATGAAACATGAGATGGTATACTACTCCAATAAATTTTATATTATGTCTTTGAAAAGATTCTGAGTCTAGAAATCAATATGAGAGAGAGATATATATAATAGCAATTACAAAAGAACAATGACATGAACATGAAACAGTAATTTCCTCAATCGTCATCTTGCTTCTCAGTATCAGTTAGAGATAGTTGTTCCATGGAGATCACTCTGCAATGGATAATGTGGTAGCCATCCATGACAAATTAATCACGACAGATGGGGCAGTAGGGATCGGGAATCTGTGGCGTCGTATTACACCTCGCAACCCCCTCCCCCATCGAGAGCCCAAAAGATTGAGGGGCCCCAAGCTTATGTTATATAATGGATTTGCAATCCTTTGTAAGGGTTTCTAGGGAGCCCAAAACCTGATTATGCAGGGGGTCCCAAATAATCTCCGTTACGCCACTGATCAGAAGCCAGCTAGAATCTGTGTAAATAAGCAGTAAGACAGTCATGTTCAATGAAAAGTTCGAACTCTATTGTGAGTCGCGAAAGCCTCGTGTCACGTCGAGATAACTATCTCTGTGAAGGTCGAATTTTTAAACTTTTATAGAAATTACTTTTCACATTAATAGCCATGCGGAAATTAATTGCGGCTTTTCTTTTAAAAACTCGTTTAAAGGTTGAAAAAGGGATCAAGGACTTGTTGAACAGATGCATCCTTTTTGACCAATAATAAGTCCTCCATTTCACTTTTCAGAAATTCCGCAGTCAGGCTGGGATCCACTAGATGATAACAGATTTGTCAACCGTTGTAAATTTTAATAGAGATCACGGCATTTCAATAAATCAAACGCAAGGACTTTTCCATAGATTTTATTGATGAGAGCTGTAACTTGAGAGAGAGTTGAAAGAATGACGACATTTGAGGTAACACAAAATCTGTTCAGGGCGGCAAATTGCATAATTCCTCGTCGCAGGTTGTTCATAAAGTGCTCACGGTATTGATATGAGAAAAAGCGAAAAGATTACAAAATGCTGAAAACGCATCCAGCATTAGGCTGATCAGAAAATGGGAAACCATCGGCAAAGCTCAACCGGATTGGGATGATGATGATAACATGATGGGTGTTTGAGTGGTATCAGGATTCGAATTATGATTCGATTGCGATAATATCAGCCACAAGATCTTAAAGACCATGACTAATATGGCTATCATGGTTGGTTCAAATAAGGACTTGTGTTCAAGTTTATTCGACTACCCTAAATCATGATTTTTAAGAACATTGACACTTTTGTATGATTTTATACTATAGATCAAATATTGTGGCACATAAAAATACCAGGATTTATTTTCCATTCATTGAAACAAAACTACCGCAGTGTTTTGGTAAAAGCAGATGTCATAACATAGAATACCAAACTTAAAAATATACGTTTTACTCGAAATAATGTTGTGTTTACTGAAAACTCAAACGCAGGACGGTGTTCAAAAATATTTGAAAATTTGCTATGAATTTTTTTGTGTATGTTCTGTATAATGTTAGAAGTGTTTAACTTTCCTGGCCCATAATACTGTTTTATTACAAAATTTACAGTTCTTTATGTGAATATAATCACTGTTTTTTAAGCAATTTTCATAATCTGTAAAGATAAAGTGCTTTCTAGTTTTTCATAAAAGTAAAATATTTCTGATCCTGAAGGCCATTTCAGAAAGGGAGTAATGCATCAAAGATCGAAAAAGTGAGAATTTATTCATTTACTATTTTACTGGGGAAGTGGGCCCCACGTTTACGTAATTTTTGTCAATCTTTTACCCAAGAACACTTCCCATTTTAGTAGTAATAATTTATTTTTCTCTTCAGAATTTTAGCCTTTTTTTCTTAAAATGTCCCAAATAAATCTAAGAACCACAAAAAATCTCCATAGCTCCATTTTTTTTAAAAAAAGAAGTTGTCGCAAGTAGTCGGATACTTTTGTGGGGGTCCAAGCTTTTTATACTCTTATTTCTTTTGATCATGTTCATTTCGTTTCAATTTTTTTTTTTTTAAATTTTCAAATTAAAAGTTTTTTGTAAAATAGTTCTGAAACTGAACTTTTTGAGTTCTTAATTTCAATTGCAGAAATTTTTTAATAAAATAATAAGAGAGAATTAGTTTTAGGGACTACAATAAACTGTCAACAAATAATTCTAGCGCGTTAGTCTTTTTATTCTGTGTGTGTTCAAAACTTTTAAAATTACAATAGCCGTAGCAAACATTTTTAAGTTCCTTAAAATAATCGCTAACACAAGTAATATAAAGAAAAAAAAATTAAGTCAATTCCTACTTAGATCAATAAAGAAAATTTTTATTTTAGCTACTTTTTATTAAATAGTTACAATTAATATAAATATATGTATATACATACCAGGACAGAATCCACAACATTCAGTAGTGAGTAATTTTATTAATTGCCATTAAGAGTATCATGTGAGCATCCCAAAAGAATCGTGTGTATATAAAATTACAGTTCAACTGAGAATGTAAAACGTGAAAAAATAATCTTTTAAAGGAGTTTTACCCAAGTCGCTAAAAGTGAAACAGCGTGGCTGTATCAGTAATTCCTTAAATAGTGGACATCAATTACTGATGAAATTATAATTAAATTATCATCGTATTTTTACCGAAAACAATAGTGTATGAAAATTACGGACAGAGCGCTTTAAAAGTGTGAGGAAAAAAACTTTCATGAATAGAAAAAGGACAATAAACTCATATATAAAACTGTAAAAACTTCAGAAAATTTTTTCAAAATCTATCTTCATTCCGTTCTTTCATCCCTGAGTTGAATGAAGAAAACGAACAGATGTCAGGACAGAGTCGATAATCGGCTGATAAAGGAAAATTCAAACTCGCCCGGGGCTGCAGCAGCGAAGACGCAATCACCTTTTTTATTCTCCTTTGGCGAGACAAAATTTACTTTCTCCGGACTGTGTTGCAGAAAATGCAAAAATCAGGAGGAAAACATTCCTTCCGGAACAAGATTCATTTTTTTTTTCTTCTTTCCTTTCTTTTTCTTTATTAGCAACTTTAGGATTTATGTTCCAATTCGCGAGAGATCAAAACCAACTTGGATTCCCTCTCCCCCTTCCCCTCCTTCTGGAAAAATCATTCCTGGAACAGTTGATTCTTTTTTCCGGAATACAAAATTAGGTCTGAAAGAAGCGATTGCTTCTCAAATTTAGATTCGGAGCTTCAGCATTGTTTCAGAATCTAAGAAGTGAATTGCAGAAAGGGGTGTTATTTTAAAGACGTTATTTTCTGTGGGTTAGCAAGAAAATTTCGTGAATATATTATGGAGATATCATAATAGTATTTCTTTCGTTTTGTATGTTTCTGCTCATCGTTTCCATATCCGAGTATTCTTGAGGCAGTATTACCATATGCAGATGGTAAATACTTTTCCTAAAGTGCATTTGTAAATATTTTTGCTCTTGAAGCTATGAGGCACATTAGGGCTACTGCTTGTAACCAAAACTTAGTGTAAAATATAGGTTACCGTAAACATGACACGATATTTCTATGACATTGTTAAAAAAATTGAGAAAATCGTTAGATGGACTTTGGATAGGCTCATGGGAAAAAGAAAACATCATATGTAAATAAATAACACCTGGAACATGCTGGTATAGTTCAAAAGACAACAACATCGACGAAAGCGAATATATTAAACATTTTGCATTAATAAACATTAAGGTATCCGACTACGTTCGGAACCGTGATTTTAAAAAGCTTATAAATGGATAATGTTTAAGATATTTAGTGTCACTGGGTCAGAAAATGTATATTAGAATAGTATTGCAATAAAATTACCAAGTACAACATTTTGATGAAAAATGAACATAGAAATAACCCATTTTTTAAAATGTTCTCCTATTGTGAAAAATCTTCTATTATAATCATATTTTGCCTGTATGTGAACTCAGACTTATACCTCTCTACAGAGGCTCCACTAGAATTTTTGAAATATATAACTTAGAAGTGGGTTTATCCATGTTCTACGACAACAAAGAGAAGAAATTTTAAGAAAAAAACGCCGATAATTATTTCAAATGGTTGTAACACTAAAAATAATGTGAATTTTTCAAAAAATATAGTTGAGCCTCTGTACAGAGGTCTGAGCTATACACAGGCAAAAATATTATTATAATAGAAGCATTTTTCACAAAAGGAAAACATTTTGAAAAAAGATTATTTAAAGTTATTTTTTTGCCGAAATATTGTATTTAAATAATTTTTTTTTATCAAAATGTCCTTAAAACTATTTTATACATGTATTCTAATCTAAGTGACACTAAATATCATGAAAATTATTCATTTATGCGCTTTTTTAAAATCAAGGTTCCGAACGTAGTTGGATACCTTAAAAAGGTTTTGAGTCGAATAGTTTGAGTTTTATTTTTTGAGGGTAGATACTGTTACTGAAAGCAGCACACAGATCGAAAATGCTCCACAAAAATACTTAGACACATACATATGAAAAAATATTATAAAAACTCTAACTATAGAACACACACACACAAGCAATCTGAAATAAGATACTTTTTTTAAAGTAGAAGAACATGAATTTAAAGAACTAACTAAAAAGTTCAAAGGAGGGTGATATCTTGCCCAAAAGAAATATTCTGTAGTGCTTAGTACTAATGATGAAGAGAATATTTAATACGCATTAATGCATAACAATTTTGATGAAAATTGTATTAATTAATTGTGTTGAATGTATATAATAAACAGTTACCTATCAGCAAAAAAATTTGTATTATTATGACAAATTTTTATTAACTACTATGACGCCAAATGATAAGGGACAGACGGGGAAGGGGTTCTTTACTAAGTCCACTACTTATTAAAACACGTTTATTAGACAAAACAAACACATTTACATGCATAACTAGAGAACTAACAGTTGACATAAAATTGAAAGGGATCGGAGCGCATGCTCATACGTCCTTACAGTTCGAAACTTGGCCATCCTGAAGATTGTTCTGTTCGCTAGAGGGCGCGAAAGTCTCTTTACTGTTAATATGGAAGAGTCTAAATAACGGGGGGTTACAGTAACGGGGGGTTACACTAGAATGTTTTTTCTGCGGTTCAAAAGTAGTATATCTAAAAAAAAATCCTTCATATTTTTATTACATTAATCTTTTTCAGAATAATTTTTTTAATCAAAATGATATTTACTTACGGTTCCGGTTATGCTGGAAAAACTCCAAATTCAAAATTGTATTTTTTACACTAAAATAAAAAAAAATATATTATAAAAACATTTGGGTAGGTTTGGTAATTTATTTGAGGATTCCGCAACGAAACCGAAGCTTAGAATACTTATTTAGAGGGGAAAAACTGTATTCGAAAAACTGTATTTGAATCAAAGACTTCTGTGTTGTGTTACACATACCTGACACATCTATTAATGATAGAATCTTTTATCCAGTTCGTAATAAACATACTCGCGCTTATTATCAAGTAACACACACACAATGAAGAGTTGTTACCTTAATAGTTTTACTCCTAATTTCAGTTTAAATTTTTATATTCAATTCAATTTATTTCAACTATTTCAATTTGTATTTTTTTAATTTTTTTAATTTTTTAACATGTTGTATACATTTACAGATAAAATTTTCATTGTACTCTAAATTTTAATATTTTTTTTGTAATAAAAATGAATCGTTTTTGTTTTTTAAATATATAACATGGATTTCATTACTACTCTTTTTGCACGGCTTGTGGGGAAGTATTGTTTTATTTATCTTACACGATTTCTTAAAGTTGTGAAACGTATGCCTAAGCTTACCGTATGCCGCATGTATTTTTTACACGATTTTTTTGCACGGTTTTCTAAGGAACGTATCTATCATGTAAAAATAGCTGAGTGTACTTCTAAATATCCGAAATAATGTTGCTAAATTTACTTTGTTTAGTTTCCCAAACCTTTTTTCCTATTAAGGACCATTTATAATACATGAAAAAGCACTATAAAAATAGTTTAAGAGTAATTAATTGTAAAAAAAAGGAAAAATATAGAGCCCATCTGGTATTGTGGTTAATGACGTTGACTGCTGTTCCTGAATTCGAATCCCGGAGAATGGCCATGGATGTTTGTAAATGTATAGTGCCCTTGCTGCATGGTGGTACTATAAATAACCATCGATCCTCAAGTCATTTCGTGAGGTTGATGGAAGGTGAAGAAAAGTGGGTGGACCCCGTTCCCCTAAAGAGTGTTCTCCCATACAATTTGGATGAGATCGAGGTAAATCGTACTGTCACCTATATGGTGCTCAAAGCTACGGCTAACGACAAGCATCCACCCAGCCCTTTTCCGTAATGAATTTTGTGGGCCTCGATCTCACACCGTGAGACAGGTGGAATCAACAACAACAGGATAAAGTCCTGTGAAATTCATAAAATTATAAAATGATTTCAGTTTTGAAAGAAGGATGTACACATTTTCTAATGATGCGGAAAAACAATTTGATGCAAAATAAAAAATTTATTGTAAGATAGAAATAGAATTGGTTCAATATTATATCAGCTCGTCTCGTGTTTGATCCCCTTTATTGTGAACAACACTGAGAAGACCCACCGTACAGGGGAACAATGCACTTTAAATCCGTCGACTGCTTAAACATTCTCCTTTGGTGTGGTGTGGTAGTTAGGAGACGGGGTGCGAGCTCAGGTGTCGTTTTCGTCACTTCACCATGGTTCAATACTACGAAGTCCGTCACCAAAAGCCCTCGAGTAGCTGAAAAGTGTGACGTTATTATTCACTCACTTACTCACTGAACAACTCTGATATCTATAATTCCTCTTAAATTATTTATATAAAAATAGCTCAAACTAATGTATTTTATAAATTTAATTGATATACTAGAACAGTTTATAAAAACGATATCATTGTTGAATATGATCGTTAAAGAACTATATTACAAAAATACGCCTTAACACAAATCTATTTTTGTTTTTTTATAATTAAAAGCTTAGATGTATACCTGCTTCACTAAATATGGCGTTCCCTATTAGGTTTTCGTTTAACAATTTTATCCAGATATTTTTTCAATTCCCTGAAGACTTAAAATACCATATTAGCGCAAACAAGTTAAACTTTAAATGCAATAGATTTCTCTCCACATATCGCAAACACTTCTCTAAGGGATTTATTTCGTTAATGCATTTTTTTGGCAACAAAGTGTAATTTAATTCCATATTTTTCGAAGTAATCCTTTAATGCATGAATTGTTTCAGCGGAATGTATATGCTCTTTTATTTAAAGAAATTTATTCCTGGAATAATTTTTACCGGAATATATAACGGAACAAATTCGTCGTACTGCATAAAAGAACTGCATTTTTTTCTAATGATTCTATTCAAATAAAAGAAGTTATACCATAAATAAGTTTTATGAATTTTAATCCCCTGATAAGTTCATATTTCGAAACAACAGTTGTGAAGCCAGAGTTTTTCTAATGGAATGCTCGTAACATTGTCTGTTTCTTCCAGCGGATTTAATTATCCAAAATTTTGAAAAGAAGTGAACAGCATTTTTCAGTTCCTTGCACAAATTTTTATTCTAAAACAGCCAAAATTAAAATCGATACTGGATTCAGGTGAATTTCTGTCTTAGAGATGTTGTTTTTTCATTATGTAAGCATTTTCCCACGGGTCCACTAAGGCCGAGCTAGCCTAGTGGCCACGGTTACTAAAACGGGGTTGGCGTTGTCGAGTCTCGAGTTCGAGTCCTGATGCCACTAAGGACCTACCGTGTTGAAAAGCATTTATATGTTAAATATGTTGTAACTCGAAGTCCTCATATTGGTGTAGTGTAAAGGTTAGGACAGTGAGGTGACAAATCAAGTAAGTCAAGTCCGCGAATACTGAACATCGTTTGTACTGCTGTTCGTTTCATACTAATATAAAGGCCCTCGTGTATCTTTCAGTGAGAGTTGTATTTATGTCGCAATACAAATCTGCACGAGGGCTATTGGTGACGGACCTCGTAATTTTGAACCATGGTCAATTGACGAAGGCGATATCTGAGATGGCATTCCTCCCAACTCAATACTCACACCACACCAAAGGGAGTGATGTTTGAGCCACGTCATATTTAGCGCATCAGCCCTTCTTTCACGGCGGGTCCTCAGTTACCCCCTTAATAGTCGCTTAATTTTTGAAGGTCAGCAAAGTATTTTTTATTCAAGCAAAACTTTTGTAAAACTAAATATATGTTCAATAAATGTATTCATTTTAAATTTTTGCGTAAATTTTTAGCTTGCGGCAAAATTTATTTTGTTAAGAAAAACCGACATTTAGGGGTATTATGACTGAATGTTGGTTTTCCGGCAAAGGGAACAATTAAAAAACATGTGTTTTAAGCATTAAATGAGAATTTTATTACACTCATGTACAATGTAAGAACACATTATAGTAATTTTTTCTTGTGTGATAAATTTCAAAGCATGAGATAAAAAAACCAACATCACACGTAACAGAACAGGTCCATCATCATTGCTCTCGGATTCACTAACCGAACTTTCAAAGCAATCAGTTATTTCAGAATCCACCCTCGCAGATCCATTTATAGTTAAAGTAGAATCCGATTTACTCTGACTAACTCCATAATGAATACAATATATTAATATATATATATATATATATATATATATTTATCACAGAACGCAACCTACGTGTATTTACGAAAAGCGGAACTAAGCAACTGAGCAAAGATTACAAAAACATATCGCAAATATATATGTTTAATTGAGCTATAACATCTCTAGTATAAAATAAAATAACTATTTCTAAACACGTTACTAATAAACTGGTACTGCCATTTGGTGAGATGTAAACATGATTCCGTACATAAGAAATAGATAGTTTTAATCTTTTCAGCGCGTTACTTCTGAACACTCCAGCCCGGAAATGTCACGGGCACGAGAAATAGAGAGGGAAATTTCACCCCATAATATTGACGGGAGCTAGAAGTACGGGGTTACTAGGCTCGAACTCATGACACACATGCCACGAGTCCGAAACCTTGACCACTAGGCTACCATGCAGGTTCTTTGGGGCCTAAAGCCTGACTGCCACCATGTACCTAACTCTTTGTAAAATTCAGCTTGGGGGCTCCAAACCTGACTTTGCAGGGGGAATATTCTCCGTCCCGCCACTGCTACTATGGCCCGTGTATCTTTTAAGTCACTCACTATACTGGGGTTCAAAGCTTCCAAAGAAAAAATTCATTCCCGGTTGTGGTTTTTATATTAACTAAGAGATTCATAGTAAAATATTAAGTATGAACAACTTGAAAAATAATGACTTGACATAAATACTAGTAATTCGTATATGCAAAGTTCTGGATACTCGTAGTAGAAAAATAATTAACAATAATTCTTGAAATAATGGTGATGGTTTTTAAAGCCTTTGACATACACACCGTAACAAGTAAAAAGGCTATACTGAGAAATGAGAGGCTAAAATATCTTTGTAATGTAGATAGTATATTTCATAATATTATACATACTAAAGCAGTGGCGCTCACAAGGGGGGTGTCCTAGGGATCCGGGTCCCCCCACAAAGCCCTTGATTTTTTTTTCCGGTTGATTATATAATTCTAAGTATATAGTACGCAAAATTTAATTAAATATTTGTTTTTACTGATTATTTTTATCAATTAATGCTAATTATTTATTTAATAATTATTTTTTTTTACTGTTTTTTGTTCCCGAAAATCTACAAAATCAAAAGGACCATGATACAAGAATGGTGGACTTCGACCCTGAAGCACCCCCGCCCCTGAAAAGTTACTGTGTGTGCTACTGTGAACCCAAGCCACACAATATAAATATATAACAACATAATTTCTATAATTGCGTTCAACAAATGAATAAACCTCTCACTGTACATTTTCTGGAGCCTAAACTTTAACATTTGAAGTCTGACTCTTTCTTAAACTGTTCGACACACATTTTCACCCCCACAAATAATTCATATTCCACTAACACAGTCCCAGGTAAGTAAACGCAATTACAACGTTCCAAATTTTATGAAGACGAATTCCGAACATTAAGAAAGTTTACAGTCCCATATTTAAACAAACGGGTACATTTTATTTTATTACCAAGTTTTGCATGTGAGCAGTTCTGCAAATGGAGAGCTCACGACCGTGAGTAACGAGCCACTCACTTCAGAGACCTGACGGCCTCAAACGCTTCCACATTTATTACTCGCAATTAAATGAATGGATTCTCGGTGGAGTAAATGTACCGTCTGTTTCGAGAGAACCTCGAGCACCCTCCGTATTTCGCAAGGGCTTAGTTGAGAAATGTGGCTTGGTACAATTACTCCCTTTTTGCAAACACAATACGAGCGCGATTACAGAGTTTGTGTGTATTTCTAGAATGAACCAGATGGATGATCTGTGATGTTTGTAAATACGATATAGATTACAATCCAAATTAATTGCATCGGAGTTTACGCGAGTAGATACTATATAATTAATCGAAATCCGTCAAGTTGAAGTCGTATATGGCTAGTTGCAACATTAGTAAATTTGGAGAAGGATTAATCCCCCTCGATCTATATCAAGGATGGAGCCTGTCACTGATCATATATTTACGTCGAATTTGAAATAACACAAAGTTCACTGGCGTGTGAGTGAATACACGTCACACTATTCAGCTACACGAGGGCGTTTTACGGAATTTGCAATTTTGAACCATGGTCAGAGGACTAGGACAAAGTGCTTCTCAAAGTTTCAATATATTCACAACCCAAGATTGGGAATCATCATTTTTATCGCCCTCATATAATAATAATGTATGGAATTTAATAATAATATACTTTGACACTAAACTGCGATATTATTACTTTTAACCTCTATACCCCCAGTGTATATAAACGTTCAAGGTTAGCAAGCAAGCTTATTTCCCGGACGTATATATACGTCTTCTTCCGAAATCCGACCTTTTCTGTACACTACTATTCATAAAATTGTCCACAGAAGGCTTTGAATGCAATAAAAGAACCTTAACAATGTTTACGAAGGATTTGCTTATTTCAGGATTACTTGCTTCTTTATTCCCCTCACCCATTAATTATATCACATACGCGCGCGCCTACGTGGAAAACGGTTGGCATTGGGAAGTGAATAGCGTAACTTTGAGTTGGCAGTTGTTGAATTAATTTATAAACCGTACAAATTATCAATATAAGTGTTAATGTTGGCTTTAATTATATATATGGCAAGACCATAGGGTCACTGATAGTTAGCCAAACTTGTTCTAACTTAGTATTGTTAAATTATTTAAAAAACCGTATAGCATTGATGCATTTTATAAGTGTATTATATCAATGTAATTGTGTATTTTATTTTTATTATGTCAGAATGTATTTTGTTTGTTTATTTTCAGTAAATAAAATAATTTTCTAGTAAAATAATTTTTTTAATAATCTTTGTTTTCGACTTTTCAATATGCTCACGCCCCCGTATTGTCACACCCCTCAAGGGGGGTGCGCCCCACAGTTTGAGTGGAAATTTGACCAGGGAAGACAATCTGAGCTTGAATCCTCCTCTCCCAACTTCCTCACTACACCCCAACGGAAGGACATTTGAGCTTCGACATACTTAACGTTCATCGGTCTCCTCTTCTGCACGGTGGGTTCAGGATAAAGAAGGCTCGAACTCATGACATGCCAGCCATGAGTCCGTTACCTGACTATTGGGCAACCGTGGGCCCAAAGACCAGCCGCGGTTAAACGACAAGGGCGACACCTAAACTGGCACCACTTACCAACATGAGTGCACTTTTGAGTCTCGAGATATTTAACGTGTATTAGCCCCTCCCCTCGATAGATCTCGGTTGGCACCATAACTCCCTAACTAGCAACTTGACCGTAGTAACTGTAGCCAGAGTTCGATGCCATAAATACCGGCTACCTTAATCCTGGCTCAGGGACTGGGAGGACAGAGAGATATGCCACTTTAAGATAATCTCCACCTCTTGAATTGTGAAGATCCAATTTTAAAGAAAAAGTAAGAAGTAAGAATTTGAACTCACAAGAGAAGAATAAATCGTTTAATATATAACCCTCATTTAACCTCCTTAATTAACTATGGGTTATTTCTAATTGCATTTCAAATTATTTTCCAGTTCCTTCTATTAGCTCACACCTCTAAGGCAGCTTATTTATTTGTATCTTGGTGGAATTTTCACTCTTTTGGTGCACATTAAATCTTGAGGCTGAAAAACGTACTCCCTCTTTGGAGTGGTGGAAGTTTGTAGAGTGGGTGTTAGCGTAGCTTGCCGTCCACGTCCCTTGACCATGATTCAAAATTAGGTCTTTCGCAAAAAGCCTTCGAGTAGCTGAATTGTGTGTGACGTTAATATTCACTCACAAAAAATACGCGTGACATCAGAAAGGACACATAATTGTATCGATAGTTCAGAATTGTGTTACAGTAACTTTTACTACCAAAATTAACAAATCAAGTTATAAAAATATTTCTTTTGCTGATTTAATGATATATTCAACCCATTTGACGATGATTAACATAACCCCTTTTATATGTAATCTTGTCAAAACAATAGGATCCTCCTAAAATAATCCGAACTGTAATTCAACCTCGAAGTAGTAGTTGCGTTAATCTTTGCGTTTAACTCATACGAATTCGGAGTGAGAATAAACTCAATGGAAAACTGGCCATCACCAAATAGAATGTGGACGGAAAAGGCGTTTTCCATTTTAAGCTTGAAATGTAACAAACTCCAATTCATCCGACTCCATTCTATTCCAAGGAATAAGACGAAGGAAAGTTTTTAATCACTGGTTCGATAAACTCTTTAATCAGCTTAAAGGATAGAAGATCTCTTCTGATAATCGTTGCCTGGAATACTTCTAGGTCAAAAGATTTGTTGGTTGCGAGAGAAATACTTTTCTTACAATTACAGAAAACTCTCTTCAGATTTTTGCAGTAAATACTACGATTTGTGTGTAGATTTAGAATCTTGAAAAGGTGCCATTCGAATAATAAACAAAATGGTCTTTTATGGTATGTAGGAATATCTAATGATTGATTGATTGAATATTACCGTCGGCACCGTTCAGCTACACGTGAGGGCTTTTGGCGACGGACCACGTAATTTTTGAACCATGGTCAAGTGACGTGGACGACACCTGAGCTAGCACCCCTTCTCCTCAACTACCACACCACACCAACGGGAGGACGTTTCAGCTCTCGACAGATTTAACGTGCATCGCTGCCCTACACGGCGGGTCTTTAGGTACTGGGCTCGAGCTCAGACAAGTCAGTTTTCACAGTCCGATACCTATACCACTCGCTACCGCGGCCACATAGGAATTTCTAAATAAACCAGTACTTAGACATGACGCGAAGACGATCGTTTTGGCGTGATCGATAAAGCAATGGCGTTTGGAACGGAAGGTGCACGGTTCGAATCTATCCTACACAGACCCATGACCGAAGTAAGAAAACGCAACTTTCTGAACTGTCGTGGAGCCTTCACCGGTAAATAGATATATAATAAAATAAATATAAAAAGGAGAAGAAATAACAAATAAAAATAAAACACGCGCCTCTGTAACAAACGAAAAATTTTTTTAGTTTCCGCCTACCCACCTCACTGGTGGGAGAGTAACAGCGATATCTAAATAAACCAGGTTTTTTGGACATCACGCAGACGATCGTTTTGGTGTGATCAATAAAAGTACTGGTGTTCGGTACGGAAGGTACCTGGTCTTCGATCTCTTTCTACAATATAATAAAGTGTTAAAACGTTATTTTCGCTTATATCTTGGTTTGTTTGCTTATTTAATCGGACTAATAATTATAAAAGTAGCACATAAAAGCAACAAAAATATTACAATTAGGAACCATGTTTAAGAGTATGTAAGTTAATATCATCACATCACATTATTCAGTTACTCGAGGGCTTTGGCTCGTGGCCGCGGTAGCCGAGTGGTATAGGTATCGGATCGTGGCTTGCCTTGTCACGAGTTCGAGCCCAGTACCACTAAAGACCCGCCGTGTAGGGCAGCGATGCACGTTAAATCTGTCGAGAGCTGAAACGTCCTCCCTTTGGTGTGGAGTGTTAGTTAGGAGAGGGGTTTGCCAGCTCAGGTGTCGGCCATGTCACTTGACCATGGTTCAAAATTACGTGGTCCGTCGCCAAAAGCCCTCGTGTAGCTGAACAGTGCAACGTTAATAATCAATCAATCAATCAAAATACGGGAATAGGATTTTTTATCGCTGATTGAAAAAAAAGCGGTTATAATTAAATGTTAATATGAACTTTTTAATGCAGTTTCTTACTGTCTAACTTCTTAATGATTTTTAACTGATGTGTGATTTGGAGTTATTTCAATTCTAACTTATTTTATAAATGCATGAATACTTTTTATAAATACGAATTAGGAATTATGAATTAGAATATTATAGTTAAATAATGGAATATTTTAAAAATCTAACTGAAAAATTCAGAAGGGTTCTATATATATATATAAATATAATAAAAGAGATGACGGATAGATTAAATATATTCTACAAATCAAAGGAAGCTTAAATTCTGAAATTGAGAGAAACAAGAAAAAAATATTTAAAGAAAGTCAAATGACCAAAATGGTGAACTACTATGGTTTCTCAAGCTGTCAATGATTTAGGTTAAGGTAGTTTTTTAAATATATAGTAAAATTTCTAAGTATCCTATATTTGTAAATCCTTTAAAGCATGCTATGCATTTTCAAAACAGTTAAAAATAAATGTTAATACTTAACAGAGTGGCGCAACAGCCCATGAGGGCCAAGGTCACTGTGCCTAACCTCAGAATACGTGACTTTGGGCCCCTGAGGTGTATGAACAGAGACCGGCTAGGTGATCAGTCTGACATGAAACCCCAGTAGCTAAGTTCCTGCTAAAGCTTAGTATTGACCTACTGAAGGGATGAAAAGGCTGAGTCAACCTTGCCCAGCCGGGGTTGAACTTGACATGTGGTGTCAAAGCGCGATGCACCAACCACTCAGCCACTGTAAAGCTCAGTGTAAAATAAAATGTTACAGTAAACATTTATTCAATTTTTAAGAGTCATAAATTATTTAATTTATGGCACTCCTCCGTTTTTATGCATATTACATCAAAAAACATATTGTATTAAATTTCAAAATTAAAACTAGTTTAATAATTGAAAATGCTAATGTTAAAATGTTTAACATAAGTACTATTCTGTTTTTTAATAATTAAACATTTTAAAAATAAATTTCAGTTAACAATCGGATTTTGAAATGTGTTTTCCAAGGCAAACTTCATTTTGTCGTTAGCATTTTGTGTTAACACTCATTTGCAGGACTGTAGACAAACATTTTAAGGTCGATTATTACTTTTTTATTATTTAAATTGCATCTATGTTTCTCTCTTCCATACTACCTAGGAACCACAGAACAGTGAGAGTAAAAAACACAACACCTGCTTCCGAAAGAGAAGCCAATAACGTTTTTGCCTTGTGAAATATTGAAGTTTTTCTTTTCCTTTTCGGCTGATAACGAAATGTCAGCATCAGTTCAATCAAGAATGACTAATTATGACCTAACTGTCCAATACATGGAAAACCATATGTTATTTTCATCAAGAGACTTGAAAACAAGACTATTTCTTTTATTTGAACACTGTAGTCTGAACAAATTTAATTATAAAAGCTTTAAAACTTTTTAGTTTTTTAAAATTATAAAAAAAAGAATATTGGTGATTTTATTTAAAGCTTTTAACAAATTTCGAGGCATAGAATTAATTGCTAATTTGTTTTCCCTAAACATTCAATTTCGATATATTTTAAATATTCAACATTTCTGACACACATATAGTTTTGGATTTTAAATAAACTTTTGATTTTTTTGACGTAGAAAATCCTAATTATATCTCTATGAGCCTACAATCATCCCCACCTCTTATTATTTGTTATTTTGCTATTGTTTATGTGTTAGTTACTGGGATACATACGCGAAAGACGTGAGATAGATGAAGAGAAACGCATTTCACACAACCACAGAAGAATACAGATTTTATTACAAACGATGATTCCAGCAGTCCAGAAGAGGTACGTTGCTTTCCTTTCGAGACAAGAATCCATTGCAGGTGAAAGTCCGATTTCTTTTCCCGAAGATACATCCATGCCTTACTCGGGATTCGAACCCGGACCCACCCGCGCGATTACAAGCCGAGTGTCATAACCCCCATACTGGGAAGGGCGGATTTTGTTATTTTAAAAATCATTAGCTAAAGATAGTTTTTTAGACTGTAATGCTTCGTGACAGGAATTGTTAGCAGCATAAGTAGCCAATCAGAGACTTCATTTGCCCGATGATGAAGTCTCTGATTGGCTAGACGCTCAACGCTTGACGCTGGCTGCCTTTTTAAAAATAAAGAATCTCAAAAAGCAATTACCTTCAAAATAAGAGAAAATGAGACAAAGGGTATAAAATTTAAAATACAATGATTTTCTCCGGAACACATATTGATAGAGGACATTAAGATGGATTTGAGAAAAAATTCTGCATCCCACTTCTCCCTTTTTGGAAGAATTCATACTTACTTAAACTTTCAAATATACAAGAAAAAAAGCCATAAATATACCAACATGGCCCTCAAAAAAATTACTACAGACCATTAAGCCCATTCTCCTCCTTCTTTAAAAACACATAAATATGCGTGTGTAATATTATCCACCACTTATTCGTCTGTGAGAGGACTTATCTTTAATTTCATTTCTATTCCTGAACCATCCAAGATTTCAAGTACTATTCTTTATTCTTTTCAGTTATTAATTGAGCTCTACTCGTACTAATTGTAACCGTAAATCTCCCAGAAAAGTTCCACGTCATCACATTTTGTAGTAAACCAACGCCAGATTGTTCGGCCTGCCCCGGATCCCTAATAAGGCACCATTTACCACCTTCCACAAGCTGTAAAGGATTCCTTGCATTCTGTTGACATTTGAAATGCAGCCCGTAATGTATGCCTGTAAGTTTTCCTCGTGAGCAGTCCCAGTCCATGTTCCTCGCACAAAACAATTATTTTTTTCAGATTACATCTTATTCCTTTTTTTATGACTTTTAGTTTTTTATATATATATATATTTTGCTGTAAAAATATTTTTACCTATTACTTTTATCAACTATTGAAATATAAAATTATCTTTCGTTCGTAAAAGAATTATTTGCTTAAATAAAATCAAAGAAGTTATTTGAATAAATTTGAAACAAAAATGCACAAAACAAGTCGGACTAATTTTAAGCAAATAATAATAATTTTGGTCTGAAATTCAGCAAAGACACTTTTCTACCATCCTGCACTTGTTAAATTAAAAACTAATATAGAAATAAATGGGGCTTTTTTTGTCAAAAGAAAAAAAAAATCAAATTATCTGAGTAATTGGCAGTTTTCTTGTATGAAAGTAGAATGTAAACAAAAGGCTTGGGGTCACAGATGAATGAGTGAATATGAACGTCGCATTGTTCAGCTACACGAGGGATTTTGGCGTCGGACCTCGAAATTTTGAACCATGGTCAAGTGACGAGGATGACACCTGAGCTAGCACTCCCCCCCTCCTAACTACCACACCACACCAACGGGAGAATTTTTGAGCTCTCGACAGATTTAACAAGCATCACACTCCCCTACAAGACAGGTCTTTAGTGGTACTGGGCTCGAACTGATGATATACATGCCATGATCCGATACCTTAAACACTGGGCAACCGCAGCCCCGGGGTCATAGATGAAGGAAATCGAAAGTGTCCTATAAATCGACAAAAAAATGAGTAAAACCAATTTTTTGTGAGTATTTGATAAAGAGTAATAAAAATGAAAAAAATAAAATCCAAAAATTAGTTTTAATATTTTGATAAATTTTTCAATTTTAAATATTTTTGTCTTATAGCACCCTCACCCTTCCTTTTACCCATTAATCCTCAATTTGCGGCCTGCGTTAAATATATGACATATGTTTGGCTCGACGGAAAATAAGGTCGAGTACTCGTGTTCTAGACGATTTCTAGGCTTGAATATGCTGAGGGCTATTGGATTGAGAAAAAAGGAACATTTATGTCCGTCTTCAACTTCTCTTGTGTATTTCCCTGTTGTTCCTGTTACATTTATGTTTTGTCACTTCTTGTGTCCGTGTTTCGTATAGTCTTTAAAATATATTACCGTCAATGTGTGTGTGCACTATGTTGATCAGTTTGTCTTCCTGATCAACAATTGCCTAAAATAACATCAAGTAACCAGTAACATTTCATGAGATAAATATTTAGAAACTGTTGATTCTTTTTCCTTTGTGCTGTTATTATTAAAAATCCTTTTGTGTAAAAGCAATTAACATTTTTGAAGAAAAAAGTTTTTTTATGAAAATTTTTTACTGAAGAGTGAAAAAAATTAAGCGTCAGGGCGGGTCGTTACGATCAATAGGGTTTAGTCGGCAACTTCTCGGGTTGGCGACGACTTTTTTGTATTGAAAATTTTTTAATGAACGAGAGAGGAGGTTTGCAAGCTAAAATGGGGGAAAAACGATTTTTTTTTATGTAGGGGAAATTTAAAAAAGATTTTTTTTGAAAAAAGGCAAAATATGGGGAACCCTTTTTTAAAAAAAGGATTATTTTTGTTTTTTCCGGGTAAGAAAAGAAGGCTTTTTAAAAAAAAAAAAAAAAATTAATTTCCCCCCAAAAAAAAAACCTTAAAAATTTTTTTTCCGAAACCGATTTTAAAAGGCTAATAAATTTTTAAAAAATTCATTATTTTCAGATTAAAATAATTTAAAAATTTTTGACTTTTTTTTTTAAATTTTTTTGCAAAATATGGAAAAAACCCATTCTGTTTTATTTCAAAAATTTGTTCCCTTTGTAAAGGGGTCGGTTTTACGGGGCAAAAATTTTAAAAAAACTTTTTTTTAAAAAGGGAATATTTAAAAAAAATTTTAAAAGTTTTTTTTCCCAAATTTGTTTTAAAATTTTTTTTCAAATGTCCTTAAAACCCCTTTTAAAATTTTATTCTTAATCAAAGGACCTTATTAAAATTTCCTTTATCCTTTTTAAAAATCACTTTCCAACGGTAAAACACAAAAATTGTGTAAAAAAAAATTAAAATAAATTTTTAATGAAGTTAATTGTCAAAAAAGTTGGAAATTTTTTGGGTTTATATTAGTCATTATTGGGGAATGGAAGAAAATAAAAGCATTAATTGTGAAAAGTAGAACCCCTCCTTTTTTTTGTTAGAAAATTTTTAAAAAAATTTCTTAGGGGCTGTATGTAAGTTTACAAACGATAGCTACGTATTATCAAAGAAGAACTATTAAAAAACCCTGATTGAGATTTAAACCGAAAAAAATATTTTAAATATATGGGAAGATAAAAATTTAAATATTGCCCATAGAAAATTGATGAAATAAACAAAACACCGGAAAGGGCCCCAAAAAAACTACTTAACGCCCCTTTGGGAAAAAATCGTAAAAAAAAAACAGCAATCCCCAAATTTCCCGAATAAATTTAAAAATTTTTACTTCTATCTGTGGTCATAACCACCACATAATTTTAAAATATTCTTATTAAAGTTATTTTTTTTGAAGCTGTGTAATTTCGAAACTTTTTTAAAAAAACATATTAAATTAAACAAAAAAACAAAATAAATGAAAAAAAAACAAAGTGACAGAAACCTGAATGGGGTTAAATTTAAATCTATACAAGGGCCCTTTTTTTTTAAAAATCTTTACAAAACTTCACTTCATTTTTCAAAATGCTATCATCGAGTTCAAAATCCTGAAATTTTAAACCCTTTTCGCAAAGTTAAAAAAAAGGGTTTTTTGGCTTAAAAATGATTTAAAAAAAAAACTCCCCCAAATAAAGAACTAATTTTTTCGAAAATTGGGTCTCATTATAAATTTCCCCCGGTAGAATTTTACAACCTGAATGAAAGATATATTAGGGGAGGGGGTGGTGTTTTTTCATGGGCGTAAACTCCAGGGTTCCCCTAATCCCCCCAAGCAGAAATTTCGGGTAAAGTAACTTTTCAATTTTAATTAATCATCTCCCCCATTCCCCCGTTCCCTTCGTTGTAAAAAAAGGGGGGGAAAATGCGGATAACCTCGGTCTGGACACAAATTAGGTAGGAAAAAAAAGTTTTTTAATAAAGAACACACACAGAAAATTTTTTTATTATTTTTTTTGAGAAGAGGCTTTTGTGATAGTCTTAGACGGAAATTTTCTTGTTCAGTAAATCTCAGTTAAAAAAGTTGGGGGAAAAAAAACGTGTTTTATATAAGTTTGTTTTTTGTTCACATTAAAATAAATAAAATATACCTCCCCTCGCCCCTAAAATAAAGAATGGTTAAAATGTTGAGAATTAAAAAAAAAAAATAGAATTTTGTAATTGGCCTTGGAAAGAAGAAATTTAATCAAAAAAGGTCACTTCAACCCTGTGACTGAGTGGGGTGTATCGCGCTGCCAACGGGTTTTGGGGTTAAAGCCCGGCTGCGGCCCTCACTTCTGCGAGTTAAAAATGGTACCAAGCCTTTGGGAACTAAACATCGGATTTTCGTCAGACTGACCCAAACCCAGAACATCTGCTCATGCACCCAGTGTTAAAAAGTCATGGGGGCAATAGACCTTGGCTCTAAAAGGGCTGTTGACCCATGATTTTTGTTTCAAGCGAAAATGGCACTAATTACAGCACTACCAATATGTATTAAAACTAAACAAGAAATTTAACATTGGTAAAAATATACAGAGAATATTTCGATGGTACTGTATATTCTTTAGACTAAGTAAAAGGGCTGATGCATGTTAAATTTGTCGAAGCTCTTACATTAGGCTGGTATGAAAGTTTGGAGAATAGGAGGTTAGTTCAGGTGTCATTCTTGTATCTCGACCGAGGTACAAATAAACGAGATCCGTCACCAATAATTATCGCGTTGCCTTAGAATGTGGTGTTAATCAGAAATCAAGACCAATCAACCCGTCACAGGGGATTATGTGTTTTGAAATTAAATTTCCACCAAAGATAGATTTATGGGATGGGGGCTGCTTTATGAACCTGAATGCTAAAGTCAGATTCTTTTAGCCAAGTTTTTGCCATTTCATCCTCTCTCCTCTCCCATTCATTTGGAAAAAAATTTCCAGTAAATTAATTTAAGACTTTAAAAAGGGTTTATTTCAGATTATCATGCATGCTAACATACACTGTCTTAATTTTAAGGTATCCCACACGTTCAGCTTTATTTTCAAAAACGTATAAATGGATAATATTTATGATATTTAGTGTCACTTACATTAGAAAATGTATATAAAATTCTTTTGAATAGTATTACAATAAAAATTATTTAAGTACAATATTTTGACAAAAAATGAACATAGAATGACCTATTTTCAAAATATTGTGAAAAATGCTTTTATTATAATAAAATTTTGCCTGTGTATAGCTCAGACCTCTGTACAGAGGCTCAACTCTAGAATGTATGAAATATATTACTTAGAAGTGGGTTTATCCATGTTTTACGACAACAGAGGGGGGAAATTTTAAGAAAAAAACGCCGATAATTATACTTCAATGGGTTGTAACTGAAAATAATGTGAATTTTTCAAAATTCCTAGTTGAGCCTCTGTACAGAGGTCTGAGCTATATGCAGGCAAAATAGTATTATAATAGAAGCATTTTTCACAAAAGGAGAACATTTTAAAAAAAGGTTATTGTAAGTTAATTTTTTTCCGAAATGTATTTAAATAATTTTTTTTGTCATATAAAGTCTTTAAAACAATTTTATACATGTATTCTAATCTACGTGACACTAAATATCCTGAAAATCATCCATTTATGCTCTTTTTGAAAATCACGCTTCCGAACGTAGTCGGATACATTAATCGATTGCTTATTAAAGTCGTATTTCAAAACAACACAAGGACAATAGACAGAACGCCCTAAAGGGCTTAGAGCATTAAAGCGGTCGCTCAGGTAACAAACCCACAGCAATCAGCCTCTATTGAGTAAATATCTTATCGTTCTTACAGGAGTACACAAAGGCAAGATTTCATAATTTACAGGCAAGTTCAATTATAGTTCCAATTTACATGCAAGTATTAATAAATGACCAGAATTACATTTTCTCAATATGCTGCAAAGAAAAATATACAGTGGAAAGAAAGAGAAAGCAGCAAAAGTAAGCTAGTGGCATCAGACTTCACCAATATTTTAAGACATGGTAAAGCGTTTATAAGTTAATAGTAACCACTCTCCTAATTTCCTCGCCATGAAAACATGAGGACTTTAAACCTTGACATATTTAACTCGCATCCACCGCGGGTCTAAATACAGCCAGCTATGAGTTCATGACCACTTGGCTTCCATGACCATTTTTCCACATGCGATGAATATCTATGTGATGCATATTGGAGCACATATGTTCAAATCAACAAGATCGGCCACATGTAATTGCAGAGGATATTTTGACATTACTTTCTTTAATACTAACGAATTCTAGACAGTACTCTAGAACGCTAGATAACAACGAGACTGATCGAGGTACTACACCTGTGTGAGGGCGACACCAGAGGATTCAATGAATGTACCTTGAAGAGTGAAGTTTGTAAGCACCACAGATAGCTAGGTGCAGAGATTTTGTATCTGCTGTAACGTTTTCCTCCTCAGCTGTGAATCGGCTGTAGAAATAATCATCACACGTGCATTTTGAAAGTTATTTCGTGGTCCCTGCCTGAGACCTCCCCAGCAACCTTTGACCCACGAGGGATCCTTTTCCCGTCACTAGTAGGATGTAACTGGATGCTAAAAGGCCGACCACTGATCCTGAGCAGAGGGGACCTGAGATGTTTGAACCTTCAAAGTAAGCGGAGCCCAAAAGAGAATTCTCCTCTCACAAACCACATCATTTGAACTCTAATAATCTTTAATAAGTTTAATAACTTAAAAGTATCATCTGAAAATAATAGCTCTGTGACGTAAATAAACTAAATGTTTAAATTAATCAATCTCACTGTACCGTTATTTATCTCAAACGCGTCACACTGTCAAGGCAGATGTAAGGAATGACATTCTGAGTGTTTTTTTTTTTTTGCTTTCTCTAAGTAACTTGTCAACAACTCGCAAATTTTTTAATTTTCTAAAATCTGTACAAAGTATAATAAATTTTTCTTGTCTTGTGTGTGTGTGAGTCGTCCTATATACTCGTGTGGTGAAATAAAGAAGTAAAGTCTTCTTAGAGTCTTATCTTTGTCCGAGAAATCCACTACTTCACAGAATGCACATCGGTCCCACTATACGAGGAAGCAAGTAGCCTTCTACACGCAGTCTCCGTTCTACTCTCATCCATGCCATCGTTTCTCATCAAACACGAACGACAGAGGATTTAATTTTGCACAAATGATACATACCGGTTTTCATATACACATTCAGAGGTGAAAATAAATGACCAATCTATTTATACAAAATTTCCAAACTTCGCCCCTCAGTTCACAAATTTAAAAGAGGTTCATTCATCAGTGACAAAGAAAAAACTAGGACCATCAAATCCAATTTATATAATAAATAATAAAAACCCAACCAAGATGATTTGATTTGATGAAAACAAGACAAAACTTTTAAATTCCAAAGACCCCAATTTCTCGGTGAAACAATCCCAAGTCCATCGATTTGTGTCGAGATCGGAGAGGTAATGAATTAGATGCCACCCCAGCCGCTACATTCGCAGCCGGAGCACCAAAATCAGCTTTAAAGTTCCCAGCAGCGAGAAATAATTCCACGGAGTGGTAATTTATAACACCTTTATTGAATCACGAGTAGACAGACCCTTACATCTCGCAGGCCCCGAGAACATCGTTTCTCTCCGCATTGCTGATAGATGGCGCCACGTGCTATACTGTACGTTATCGTACTTACGGTCGTATATTCGACGGAGTTGGATGGTGTGTTTTCACAGATCGGACGTTTAAAATAAATTCACCTTCAAGTGGATGTTCATTTCGGAGGAAATTGCAGTCATCGGGCTGGGTGGGACGGTTACAAGTGTTTGCAGGGACAAGATCGATTACCGTTCTCTGATTGTTTTGAAGGACATTAGTATTTGGATAAGTTATTAATAGGTTTGGACGTTTGTCAAGTCGGATAAATGGGTGAAGTAACGCAGTGTGGGAACTCAACCGGTGATTTTGCATCCCAGTACAGTTATTCTATTAATTCTTCACAGCCCAAAATGTATCAACCTGACAGATAAATTATTTCCATAGTTAATATTAAAATGAAATTTGTTTTCTCTGACTTGTACGTTTAGTAATGATGCTATAACAAGCGGTGAGCTCGTCTATCAAAGATAATGGCATTTCCCGCAGTAGAAACTTCACAATAATAACATCACACATTTATTTTCATATACTTAAAAGATTCTGTTTCTTTCGCTCTTAACTTTGATATGCTTTCATTTATTTAAAAAATGTGATCAAGCATGTTATTGCATTGAAATGACTAACGTCTAAAAAAATACAACTTACTTGCAAGTCTTAGAATGTTTCATACTACTGTGTGTGTGATCACCTCATATATTCTTAATATTTATGCTATATATTTTAAGCCAACAACGAAAATACTGTTTTATTGTTATTAATCAACTGATCCACTAATAGTTTTGTAATCAATTAATTACATTTGTTTTGAAACAAAACTCGCTGTTCAACTTAATGGGGGTTAAAGCACATTAAATGTCAAGTGGATTTTGTCCCAGTCCAACACATTTCAATCACTCAAACGGGGAGGATTATGTAGTTGTATAGTGGCATGAGTGAATATTGACGTCACACTTTTCAGATACTCGAGGGCTTTTGTCGACGGACCTCTTAATTTGGACACATGGTCAAGTAACGAGGGCCCCCTCTCCTAACTTACACACCCATGGGAGGACGTTAGAGCCTCGACATATTTAACGTGCATAGGCCCTCTACACACGGGGGATCTTCAGCGGTACAAGGCTCGAACTCAAGAAACGCCAAACACGTGTCAGTAACTTGACCACTAGACTACCGCGACTATTGGATGTAAAGTGGACCATGACCAATGACGTGACGGAGAATATTAGGACCCCACTGCAAAATCAGGTTTAAGGCCCCAAGCTGGATCTTACAACAATTTGCAGCATGCGAAGGTTACGGGGGTGTGCGTTTCGTCACTGACCATGACTCAAACTTACGATCCAACAGAAGCCACTTCGGCCGAGAGTTTGCAACCGTCACAACTCGACTATCCCTTCCACTGGAAATGAACAATGTGAATATATTTCTCTCTATTTTAGCTTTATAAAATATAATATAAAACAGAATATGTGAGAGACGTATAACAGCACATCTTTTTTAAAACATCAAATACAAATTACTTTCAAAATCAAGACAGTTGATTCCCTAACCAATATCCTTAAAAGAAACGTAACCGAACGTAGCATAATCACAACAGACAACTCTAGTAAACTATATAAGAATAATAAAGATCTTGTGCAAACCTCTTTTCATTTAATTAAAAACTTGTGATAAAACACGTTGTCTGTTAACCACGAGAGTGATGATAGGCAAGGTAATAAACTCGGTAAGTTCTTGAAGGAAAGTGAGGGGAGGAGGGTGATTTTTAATTATAGTTAAGAAGATTGAAATGTTAGGCAGGATACTTCAAATTCATATTCGTGATTAAAATGCAAAGGATATTTGAGACTTGGGTTGGACCATTAATAGTTACGGATATAGTTAATATTTCAAATATTCTAATTCATTAGTTGGAGGAAGTTTAACAGAACGATTCATGTCATTTTATTCGTCTTTGAGTTGCTGCCATGCCTAGGTTAATTAATGTTTTTTTTAACACTGGAAGTTACGGCGAGACGATGGTATCTTACTCATCTAATTTACATAATGCTTCACGTGAATACAACCTCTCATTCAAACTGCATCAGATTTTATTATTTTATACTGTTGTGAATTATATGGGGGTGGAGCGTAGCTGTCACTACACGCTCAGACACACGTGGTCTATCTCGACGAAAACCATATGTAAAGTATTTCTCGATTTAGTGTTAATCTTGAACTCTTGACTCTTCAGCGTTACTATATGCTATTGTTTATCATGAATATTTTTCTAATCTTGATCTTGGCTTCGGCGTTTCTAGGAGTGCCGTTGTTTACTAGAAAATTTATTTTCAGTCTAATATTTTTTAACTTGGTAATTTAAATTAGTAAGTTTTGTTTTATTGAATTTTATCGAATGTTATCAATAAAGCAAGGAAAAGAGACAAACTTGATTGAATTATTTGAATAACACCACACACACACCAGCACTATCAGTATTATTATTATTATCCTTATTATAATTTTTACATTGTATACTACAAGTATTTTACAAAATGTCGTGTCAATTTTTTTTCTTTTTAAAGGGGGGAAAGCTGCATATAAAAATAGAATAATATTACTTGTCTGTGTCGAAGATGACTTGAGTTAGTACCTTACCAAAAAGCGTGAGGGCAACAGACAATTCAACCCATAATAGAGTTTTAGTGAAATCAGAACTAAAAAAAATCATTCAATTTTAACAACGCTAAGGTGGTCATTGTTGTCAAACGTTCACTGTCGTGAACTCGTAATCGGAATTTTATCTGACTTGTCGTCGGTTTGTGTCTAATGGTACCACTAAGGAATCACCGTATACGGAAACCGATATACATTAAATCTGGTGAGGCTTAAAGTCTTCAAGCTGACGTGGCATGGAAATTTGAAGAGTGGGATGCCAGCTCAGTTAAGGAAAGAACCAACCAGAGCTGCGCACCGCCCTCTGTTCCTTCTCGAAATGAGGAACTCATTACTTATCTTACTTTTCTGTCCAATTAGCTACTCTTTCTCTGTTACCCTTTAAATGTAGTCTCGCTCTGTGAAGTATCAATTGTTTTTTTTTTCATTTTGTGCTTTACGCAATTTAATATTTTTGGTGGTGAATTAATTTTCATGCAACTTCAACAAAATTATTTTGAATTTAGTATATTAATTATGAAGAGAGGGTAAATTTGATTTGAACTAGGTATCTGGTAATTTTGAGCCGTGGTACCAGTTGAGTTGCCGTGCTCTTCACTTAAACATAGATCAATAATAGGCGATCCGTCACCAGTAGACTCTTCTTGCCACTTTGTAAACTATATACACTCGGACCTCAATATGTGGAAAATTCGTTATACAGAGATTCATCTTTTAATATATTTTATAAACCACATAAAAAAAATTTTAAATTCAAAAACACTATATATTAAAAAAAGTAATTATTTTCACACCTTTTTTAAAATTAATATATGTTTATTTTATATATCTTACCCATCAAAAAAGAAAGAAAGATAAACTGCAAGGAAAACAAGAAAAAAGAATGTCAAAGAATTCACTGTATTTTCAATACTAAGAAAATAAATTTAGACTAAAATTAATGAATTTTAAGGAACATTATATATATATATAATTTAAAGCATACAAGTTATATTAAACATACATTATTTTATATTCAGAGCACGGGAACACGGGACAACTCCAATGAGGACGGAAGAGGATATCGAAAATGTTTCTAGTGAACTGGGCAATGGGAGGTCAAAGGTTGCACTTCTTGGATGAAACGTCCAGAACTTTATTGCTCTCGGTGAGTTAGGATCTAATAAAACCAATTCCAGATTTATGACCATTATAAAATGTGTTAAAGAGAGAATGACTTGAATTTTTTTTCAGACATACTTTAAAAAATGGTAGAACAAAAACAGAATCTCAAAAGAAAAAGTTCGTTATATGGAAAATGAACTTCGCTATAGAGAAGTTATTTTACGAAGAAAATCGTGAAATGTTCGAGGTCCCAGGAAGAAAAGTTCGCTATATATAAAAATTCGCAATATAAAGGTTCGTTATATGGAGGTTCGACTGTATATTAATATTGCCAAACATTTCATCGCGACTTGACAATTTGACCATGGAAAGGAATCTGAAATCATACTCCACAATGAAACGGGCAATGACGATCTCTTGGTTATCAAAATCTAATCGTTACGCTGATATAAATTCTAAATAGAGACGCAATAGAGCTGATGCACACAAATTCTGAAGACAAAAAGTCTTCACGTTGGGAGAGATGGGTAAGTAGGGAATTTTGGTAGGATTTTAATCTATGCCGCACTACAAAGCAAGACGAGGGCTATTAGGGATGGACCTCGAAACTTTGAGCCACGGTCCAGGAACGAGGACGACACCTGAGCTGGCTCTTTCTTCTCCGAACTTCCACACCTCACTAACAGGAGGAATTTGAGCCTCCCAGATTCGACACGAATCACCCCTCTCTAAACGGCGGGTTTTCAGAGGTACCAAGTTTCGAAAACTACGGCTAAAGTACGGAGAGGGAAGTGCCAACTTTGTAATGGCCTTGTCATTTGACCGTAATTCATAATTATATATTACCACTAGGAGTACGTCTATAATTAACGGAATCACAGTGAGTGAATATTAATATCGCACTGTTCAGCTACACAAGGGCTTTTGGTGACGGACCACATAATTTTGAACCATGGTCAAGTGACGTGGATGAGATCTGAGCTGGCACCCCCTCTTCTAATTACCACACCACACCAACGGGAGGACGTTTGAGCTCTCGACAGATTTAACGTGCACCGCTGCCCTACACGGCGGGTCTTTAGTGGTACTGGGCTCGAACTCGTGACAAGGCAAGCTACGATCCGATACCTATACTATTCGGCTACCGTGGCACACAGCAGCCCCTTAACGGAATCACACAGACAGATATACAAATCACATTTATTGGATAATTTATTAACACCACAGATCTAAGCAATAAGAGATAGCCATGGTAGCCTAGTAATCAAGGTAACGGACTCGTGGCTGGCATGTCATGGGTTCGACCCTAGAACCGCTAAAGACCCGCCGTGTAGGGGGCTGATGCACGTTAAATATGTCGAGGCCCAAAGTCATCCGGTAGGTGTGAAGTAAAATTTAAGAGATTGGTGCCAGCTCAGGCGTCGTCCTCGTCACTTGACCATGGTTCAAAATTACGAGGTCACTTGCCAAAACCCTCGAGTAAGTGAATAAGGCGACGTTAATATTCTTTACTCACACACTCAGTAATAAGAGACCTCATGGGTACGAGCTTCGTACTTTCAAAATTCTGTAAAATGACGAGGATGAAACCGAACTTCAAACTTCCACATCACTTCAACTCAAGACTCGACACATTTAACATTTGTCCGACGGCATTTAAGGTGCTACAAAACTCAAAAAGTTCAATCAACATATGAAACATTTTTAAAGGCAAACATTATTTTTTTTAAAGGAAAAGTGCAATATGCGTCATTAGTATTTCATTCTATAAGATTTCGAATATTATGCAGACGTGTTACTCTTACTGAGACATAATTGTATTAAATAAAAATAAATATTTACATTTTCACTCTGATTTAATACATAAACGAATCTTTGATAATGCACAATATATTCATCTATAACTTTTGCTGCTGAAAGTGAAGAAAAATAGAGTAAAATGTTTACCTTCCTTCAAAACTTAAGATTTTATGTGGAAGCAGTAACTCACTTCCCGAGAAATTCACTTTATATTAACTTTCTCACTGAATAAATCTCCAACAAATTGCTAATATAGCGCCTTTATTAGATAATAGGGAAATTTACGCACCATCTTCCCTTTTGTGGAAAGCTCTTTTCGTCTACCTAAATCAGATTAAAAGTGAAAGGGGGCGAGAGAGCTAACGTCTAGACAGCCAATTGAAGTAATCCCTTTATTTCGCACTTAAGGATTTTATTTACAGCTTTTGTGCGCTCATAGAAATGCTTTCGAGAACGGCATACAACACTATTCAAACAGTTTTCTGCTGGGGTGTACTAATAGATACAAAAATAACAGCATGGAGTCGTCGCTTTCTTTAACAGAAATTAAAGAAACGTTAAAACTCTATATGCGCAACAAATCTTGCATAATACTTTCCCCTACAAAATCATGATAATATTAATATCATGGGAGAAGAGAGGAACTAACTTTATTATCAGTTTACAGCTTGTGATCTACTCACTGACTTATATTTTTAAAATAATATGTATAATTTGGATGCTTGATACTTCGAAACAACATAGCCGAAGTCAGATTGCTTACAACGTCATACTTCATAATAACACGAGAACTGTGAGCAATGTAGGCCGTTGTTGTCTTGTGTTTTTATCCTGGGATACATATGAAATACGAGTGGAAGAACAGAAACATACAATACACAAACAGAAGAATATAGACATTTATTACAAATGATGATCCCAGCAAAGAACAAAAAGGGTGTGCTGCTTTCTATTCGAGACGGAATCGATTGCAGGCGAAAGTCCGACTTCTTTTCCCTGAAGAAAACACAACCATGCCTTCTTCGGGATTAGAACCCGAACCCACTTGGTTCCAAGCCGAAGGTCATATCCACCATACTGGCTGGGCAAAACGTAGACCGTAATTTCTACGATTAAGTGAAGAGGGTGACACATGAGTTATTGTTCCACTCTCAAGACTTCCACTTCCCATTAATGAGATTTTATTCTTGAGCGATATAATGTGCATGAATTCCTCTACACGGCGCGTTTCCAAGGATCCCGGCACTTGAACCCACTTCCGAACAGAAAAAATTTGGGCCACGAGTTTGCGACTGTGTCCTATGCTGATAGACATAAAATAGAAGCAATTTCATTAGGATAAATAAAGACATTTAATTTAAGTGAGTGAGAGAAAATCAACGTAGCACTTTTCACCTATTTGAGGGCTCTTGGCGACGCACTTCGTCATTTTGAACCAGGACCAAGTGATGAGGATGGCACCTCCCTCTCCTAGCATCCACACCATCGGGAGAATGTTTGAGCCTCGACAGATTTAACGTGCTTTACCCCCTTACATGATGTGCCTTCAGCGGTCCTAGGTTCGAACTCATGACACACTGGCCACAAGTCCATTACCTTGGCCACTAGGCTACCACGGACACACAATAATTTTGAACCGTAGTCATATGACGGTGACGACACCTCAGCTGGCACTTTACTCAGCACATCCATGCCACACAAATGTGAGGATATCCTACATGTGCCACTGAATACCCGTTGTGTAGATGGGATGATGTATACTTTAAATCTGTCGAGGCTCAAAATCCTCTCTCGGTGCGTGGTGCGGTAGATTGGAGGTAGGGTGCCAGCTGAGGTGTCAAGATTGTTACATGATTGAGGCTCAAAATTAAGAGGTTCGTTACCAATAGCTCTCGGGTTGGTTTAGATGTCGATGCCACTCCCACTCTCCCCACAGATTTAAACTACACCAGTCATCTACACTATATTAGGAATAACGGGAGCAGATGACATTAGTCCTGTTCATAATAATTGTGAAAATATGACGTCACTGAAAGTGTAAATTAAAATGATAGAAATAAACTTATAAAAGAAAAAACAAACTTATTGAGAAATAATAGGTTACGGGTATACACGTGCTTTCAAAAAGAAAAATGAAAGACGTTTGTTGTTATTGACTCTTCCAGCTACATATATCTTTTTGCCTGACATAACTGTTCCAAATTTATGACACTGGTGTAACATACACCCCCCGCATTGCGGGAGGTGACCCAGGTTTTCTAGGGGGCCCAAAGCCTGACTAACACCAAGTACGCTTGGCTTGGCACTAAGCCAAGGTAAGCCTTGATAAGTGGTCAAGTACGTATTTAGGTTTGGGGACCAAAACCTGACTTTGCAGGGGGGAGCCTAGAACTTTTCGTTACGCCGCTGATTTACGGCCACTATAATTCATAATTTTGAACCACGATCATATAAGACTTAGAGCCTTGAATCAGCACCCTACTTTCCTACTGTGCATACAGATGGATTGTTTATTTACCTTGCACTTAGAAGCAGCTACGAAGGCTATTAGTGGGAGACTGCAATTTTGAACCATCTATTGAACTAACTCCCCTCCTCTATATTACCACACCACATCAAAGCAAAAACTACTAAATTTAATAAAAACATCAGCTTCTGAATACGGTGGGTTTTAAGTTGCCCCAGGATTCGAAGCCACGACTCGACAAAGACATTGCCAGACAAGAGTTCAAGACCTTCTTCAATCGTTTATTGGGATTTAAAACTTCTGAGAAAAAATACCCGAATTCAATAAAGATTTCTGTATTCACGTTTTCTGTGAACGTGAAAACATTGAAAACAAAATTCTGTATGTTAACATGATATTGTGCGCTGACTTTGGGCAACAACATGTCCCGATATACATTAAATCGTGATTAAATA
>BMAV01019434.1:0-31126 GCA_019973955.1 Trichonephila inaurata madagascariensis
TATGGAATCAAACAAAAAAAGCTTTATTGAACGCATAGTATCGTGACTCATGATTGTCTATCCAACAGGAAGAAAAAAGCAGGTTTTCCCTAATATGGTTATGCCCCCCCTTACTACAATGGTTGCTTCGCACTGTCTCCACATACTCAGAACCAGCTGGTGCAACATTTCTTGAGGTAGGAGTGCTCATTCCTCAATCAACATCTGTTTGAGTTGTTGGTTGTTCTCCGAATGACGTAAGCGTGTGGCAATACGTCTCCCCAAAGCATCCCACACATGTTCGATGGAATTTAAATCTGGGGAGCACGCTGGCCAATCCATTCGAGTGATATCTTCACTTTCCAGCAGCTCCTCAACAGCAAGAGTGCAATGTGGCAGTGCATTGTCTTCCATAAAGATGAAGTCTGGGCCAATGGCACTTCGGAGAAGATGCAGATGGAGAAGAAGTACCTCCTCACAATAGCGATCCCCGGTTACAGACCCTCTGTCGAAAATGGGAAGCTCAGTTCCGCCGTTCAGCATAATGCCAACCCAGACAAGAACTCCAGGACCACCGTAACGATGTCTTTCCTTGATGTTACTGGGATAAAACCGGGTCCCGATCTCTCTCCAAATCAAAACGCGTTGAAAATCGCTTCTGGTACTGAACCGACTCTCATCCGTAAAGAGAACACGACTCCATTGATCAGTTGTCCAGTTTTGTGCTCTCTGTCCCACTGTAAACAGTGGCTTCGGTGGCCATCTTTCAACGGGAGGCAGCGTTCAGGATGGCGGGTGAACAGGCCCCCTTTGTGAAGGCGTCTGGCCACAGTAAACCGCTACACTTGTCGACCTGTTGCTGTACAGAGTTTCTGAGCAATGGCGCTTGCTGACTGCTGTCGAACTTTTTTCGCCTGCAGGATGATATATCGGTCATCCCCTGCAGTTGTCGTCCTCGGGCGGCCACACCAACCTTTCTAAGAGCTGTATCTGTGGTTTGGAACGCTTTCCAAGCGCGCGAAACAACACTTTTGTTGATTCCGAACTCTGCAGCTACACTGGTGACAGTACGCCCCTCCTCCAGCTTTCCGATCATTCTTCCACGTGTGAAGTCATCCAGATGATTTCTTCTAGCCATATTTCACGAACTGACTCACTGGCACTTGCAGAGAATTATGGTGAATTGCGTCTCCGTCCTTCATTTCATTCTACTGTTGAGCAGCGCGCGGAGCATCACGCGCGTTTTGCGTACGCTCACATCGCTTCTGACGTTTTGTTCCTGATATTTGCATACGCATGACGTTTCTACTGACTTACGTGTTCCCTCTACTGATCTCCAGACCTTCTTTTCTGCAATTTCATGGCTATCTGCTAAATTTTTACATTGTTGCTTAAGTTTTGCACACCAGTGTACTTTTGTATACACTCATCACTACTGAGATTGAATCTGGATTCGTTGCTAAAGACAACCTGGTTCCATTCCGCTGCAGTCCAGTTTCCTCGTGCGCGGCACCACTCCAAACGGAGGCGTCGATGGAGGGCGTCAAGGGCAGCACACGTAATGGGCACCGCGATCCCAAATGTCCTTCCGCCAGACTCCTTCGTATGGTTCGAGAAGATACAAGGGCCCTAGTGAAGATGCTACCTGTGCCTGTGGATGGCGGCCGATGAAGCAGTTGGATGTACGCGTGCATTTCTAACTATGTGGCGGTCTTCTCGATGACTGGTCTGTCGAGGGCGTTCTGAGCCTGGTCTTCGTGTAAATGACATTTCTTGGATCCACTGGTCGCAACACCTCCTCACAACACAATCAGAGCGGCCTAATTGACGAGCTACTCGCCTAGCTAACCACCCTGCTTCCATCATGCCGGTGATTCTCCCCCTCTCAATCTGCGACAGCTGCTCATATTGTCTTCGAAAACGGCGTAATGGCATGTCTACCTCAGCTCTTATTTTGTAAACGATTCATCACGCTCAAACAAGCTTTGGTTACCTGTTTTATACTCCACGGAGAGCGACGTTAAGCGCCCTCTACCGGTTATACGTAATGCGCAGTCACGCTGCATTTCTAATCATTTGCATATCTCCCCGACATGTACCTTCGTGCCAAGCTTCGTTACGATCCCGCAATTATTTCTTGGTGCGCTAATTTTTTTGTCCATGAGTGTAAATAAACACATCATCTGGTTTTTCACAAAACTCAATTTCCATTTGCACTGCTCTGTCTGTTAGTGTTATGATTAGTATTTCCTATTTACGCTGCGTCCCCAAACCAGATATTATACAGGGTGTAACTAAATTTTGTGGCAAAACTTTAAGGTGTAATAGTACACATCAAGACAAATAATAGTAAATAGGAAACTTAGGGTCCCAAACGTCTTCGGAAGGAGATAGGTGCAATTAAAGTTTAGGGTCCGAAATTTCAAATGATTATAAAAAAAATAGAAAATGGGTCAATTCGTTAGCGGTTTTGGCTAAAATTATTTTTTTTGTCAGTATTTTATTGAAAAATAAATTTTAAAGAGAGATAAAGCTCAAAAAATGTCGATAGAGGGCGCTTTAGACTTTGGAGTAACGAATAACTATTTTTGACCGTCATTTTTTGTATCACATTAAATGCTTTCAAAGGCTTAGACTTAAATTTAATTTTGAGCTCAAAATTTCAATCGTTGGGGGTGGTTAAGTAGCTCAAATGGAATTGTGTTCAGGAGGTGAAATTTGAAACTCCCTTCCTTCTGAACAGAGTTCAGTTATTCCCGATCTTGGTGTCGTAGACCAGGCAGCAACTACTACCTCCTACACGTAAAGTAAACGAGAGAGGGATGACAGAATTTTAAAAAAAATTATTCATAATAGACATGAGCAACTTCTCTGCTCAAAATAAAAAGAAACAATTTGATGTACGCACGTAGTGCGTATGAATGAAGGTTGAAGGAATGATGACACGTAGAAAATAGTACACGCAAGAATTTCTTGAGGAATCACAAAAACTGCTCAAAAGAGCGCCCGCCAGCAAAGATGAAGGCCTCACACCGCCGGTGGAGGGACTATCGAACATTAGCAAATACCTCGGGCATCTCCCGGATATCGCCTGCTACGACGGCAATCCTCGTAACCAGGGCCTCGTCGGAGTCGACGGGGGTTGCGTAAACAAGACTCTTCATATGGTCCCAGAGGAAACAGTCTGGGCAGGAGAGGTCAGGCGAGCGTGACGGCCAATTTACCGGATTACCCCGTCCAATCCATCGCCCTGGATATGCTGTATCCAATGCACTTCGCACATCTGCGCTGAAATGTGCAGGCGCTCCGTCATGTTGGAACCACATACGCGCCTTTATGTTGGTTGGAACACTTTGCAGTAGAACTTTAAATCCTTACATACAATTAGCACCATACAGTTAAATCCTTGTGTACTACACTTTGCATGCAAATCGGGTGATTTGCGTAATCGAATATTTTGCGGGGAGAAATTGCTCGTCTTCATGTGAATAACTCTTTTATTAATTTTGTCATACCTCTGTCTTTATTTTACGTTTAGTGGATAGCTACTGCCTACGACCAAGCATCGAAGAATGTGAATAACTGAACTGTGTCAGGAAAGAGAGTTCAAATTTACCTCCTGAACACAGTGAGTTTGCGCATTTAAATCACCCAACGATTCAATTTTGAGTCAAATTTAGTCTACTTTGAAGCATTTAATGATACAAAATAACGTAAGTCAATAGTTGTCGTTACCCAAAAGTCTAAGCGCCTCCATCGACATTTTCTGAGGAAATTTAAAATTTATTTTTCGGAAAATACTGAAAAAGAATAATTTAGCAAACCACTAACGATACCATTTTTCCGTTTTATAATCATTTGAAATCTGGATTAAACTTTATGGCCTATCCTGAAGATTTGGGACCTAAGTTTCCTGTTTACTATTGTTTGTCTTGATGCTGACTAATCACACCTTAAAGTTGCAGGTTTAATATACACTGTATACAGAATCTAAAATGTTTTGACAAATAAATGTGGTAAAAATAATTAATGCACATTTGCCAAAGAGAAATCAAGTTGTGTGGCAAAACTGTAAGCTCAGTAAGTTTTGAATTTTTTTTTTTTATATATACAATAAGATTTTTCTTTAGCCGTTGAGTTTTATTATTAGCAATACATTTTATTTTGGGAATTTACAGAATAAGCGACTCTTTTCACTAATTTAATTTTTCGACTCTTGAGCCCATGGGCTCAAACCTTTTACAGCCAGGGGCCTCCAACTACCTTAATTCGCCTCTATAGCCATGTTTGATGGAAACACTTCTTTTACTTCTATATCAACTGGTTCTCCATTTTCCGATCCAGTTATTACTGCATACCATTCAAGAATGCTTAGCTGATCTACCTTTGATACATCCTGTGTAGTATCCATTATGATGGCGAAAAACGGTGACGCTCTAATTTCTTCTATCAAATGGCTTTCAAGTTAGATCTGTCGATCTAAAATATCGTTAGGGAATTCCTGGCTCTATTTATTTATTTACTCGGGGGGATCGAACTCATCCACCAGAGGGTTTAGAGCTACAAAATGGTCCACCGAGATAGACAGGAAATGATGCAATATATATACAATATATATATATATATATTAACTATATATATATATATATATATATATATATGTGCATGGACAAGAAAATACAAGACAACATTATTATATAATTATTTTTAAAAAAAAGACATCTCTGCAAAAGAATTGAGGAAAAGGGACACAATTACATCAGTCTATTGCAGAAACGAGTAAATTGCGAAATACTGAAACAGGAAGCTAGCTTATTATGAATATATTATTAAAAATAAAATGTAACCAAGGAGGAATTGCTTCCTGTGTATGTTTTTTAAGATATAATAATAAGTATGGTAAGATTTTTTTTTTCATGGAACTTGAAGTTTATTTTCAAGTACATTCAGAAAAATGTAAAAAATTGGTAATATAAACATTTTAATAAGTAAAATTCGCAACACTATACAAGCAACGGAAAGAATTTAGTGGAATTCTTTACAAGTTTGAAATTACTTTCAACTGAGTTGTCATGATTATAGTGGTGTTGCAGCCTTTTATATTTATGTCTTAAATGGCGGAGAAATTATCGCAAGTTCGACTCGCTTGGTGGTCAGGGTCCGAGGGCTCTTCCTGAGCTTGAAGACCCCGCTGCATGGCACCGCCTAGCTCAGGGGTGGCCAACCCATGGCACGGCGGAGTAGTGAAAGCGGCACGCGAAAAGACTTGTTGAAAAATTTGAAAATATAATTAAAAATAACATTTTTTTTTAACAATTTTATTAAAATACGGTTGTCTCATACAAAATCTCTCAAAATTTATTTTAAACACAGTTAATTGAATTAACTGAAGAAAATTATATGCAAAGTATATTCTTTCCTTGTTGTGTACGCTGGATTTCCAAAGGATATGCACTCGCGAGATTTTGGAATTTGTAGGAAGCGTGTTTTAAAATATCTGTGAGTAGAAGCAAATAATGAACTGTGTGCCCGGTGAGGGCTTGCTACTTAAAAATGAAGACCGGTTATGAGGTTAAGCTTATCTTACTGATATTAGGGGACATTTAAATAATTTAAAGTTAAGCTTACAGAGAAAAGATTGCAATCTACTCCTAACCTAGTTGGTTATATATCTTTTGTAAACAAACTTTTACGCTTTTATCTTTATTTTGAAATTAAAAAAACAGGTCCGGTATTATTAACTATCTACCAAAGTTAATAATGCTCCGAGCTATAATAGATTTAAAAATTTAATATTCATTTTGCAGGATTCAATCAGTGCTAGGTTGGATGATTTTCAAGACGATAAAAAAAAATACTGATCTTTACATAAATCCTTTTTCAATTTCTCTGCAAGACATTAGTTGTTCCCCACCTGAAGTCCAAATCGGTATTAACCTACAGCACTAAACTAGACATGAAAGCAAATACAAGAAATTTATTTCAACTCCAGTGATCCAAATTATATTGAATGTTGGAACTTTGAATCGACAGGCAATTTTCCAAATTTACATGATTTGGCTGTCAGATATTGTAGTAAATTTGGATCAACTTAAGTTTGTGAATAAATGTTTATACTATTACGAACTTAGTATATATAAAATCATAATATTGCTCGAAATTAACTAATATACTCCTAAAACAACCTATTTTTGTTAACATCTTCAAGAAATAATCCCAAGGTAGATTACTTGATAAAAAAGCTACAAATTCAAAAGCCACATTAAGCAAGTACTGATTGCTTTGTAATAAATTAGAATTAAATGTTTAAAATTACTCATTTTTATTGTATACCTAAGAGTTTATAAAACCTAAGTATTTATTATAGTATTTTAAAATTTTCACTACTTAGACTTCATACAAAAATATGTTATTTGCGTTCAAAATCCCATGTATAAAAGCCAATATGTAATGTTTTTCACCTTTATGTCCCTTTTTGTTCGTTGGAAAAGTTGGAAGTGTGGCACGCATAATGATTTAATATCAGATAGTGGCTCTCTTACCGAAAAGGTTGGTCACCTCTGGCCTAGCCCAATGGTACCTATGTTACTGGTGCACACAAGGGTCAGTTGGTTGAAGAATACCTCGAGAGTGAGGATATTCAGAGAAATGCAAGACCAGTCCCCTAGAGCAGCTCCTTCAGACCTGAATCCCCTAGAGCAGGCGTCGGCAAAATATGGCACGTGAAACACTTTTTACTAGTGGTACTCTACACATTCATCAAAATTAACGGAATTATTAAAAAAAAATCTGGAAGATACTTCTAACGATAAATTAACAGCTATTTGAAATTGCTGGATATCGTTTCTGGAGATATTGTTTGAAGAGAAATTTGTGTATATAAGCTCTGCTTTCTCTTTTGGTTTTAAGTATTTATGTGAACAAATCTTTTCTCGTATGAAATGTATTTTCAGTCTGCAAATAAGTTGTTTAACTTCGTTGCGGACTCAACTGAACATTTAAAATCGTGCGAAGTATAAAGTTACATATTACACCCCTGATATTGCGAAATAAAATGGAAAGGTGTAGGGTTAAAAGGTTCGCAATAAAATATACAATTATATTGAAGGAATACACTTATATTTTGTTGCGCTTAGTTCTTATTTTAAAAAATAAGTTTAAAAGATACTTAATAAAAAATATATGTAAAATTAAATTTCATTTTATTTATGTTGAAGGAATAGCTAAATTTTTTGTTTAAACTATCTTTAAATAACACATAATTAATATATAATAAAACTTAAAAGATCTGTACTATTGACTTCCATCCCCTAATTCCGTATGCATTGCTTCTGGAATCAAATTGTTTCAAGTATTTCCTACTGTGCGGCACACTGAATCATACTGGCACGCCACAGCAAGAAGGTTGCCGACCCTGGCCCAAGAGCATGAATGGGATGTTTTTGCTACCGGCCAGTTCCCTTTTCACAATACTCCGAAAAATAAGTACTTCGGTAGACAAGTGGAATTTAGTCTAAAGATCTCATTAACAGCATGAGCAGGGCCGATCCTTGGGTGTCGGCCGCCCGCGTGCAAAGACCTAATGTGCCGACCCTCTAGAGAATTTTTCATATTTTGACTAATACTTAACGTTGACAAAATGATGAAATGAAGATAAGTATATAAATCAATCCTTCTACAAAAAAAAGAGACTATCTAATAATTAACTATAAAATAACTTTTCTGGCTTTCTGAGAAGCAAATTTGGGAATAGTTTCGGTGAAATCCATTTTTTTTGAGATTTCAGATTCAATAGAGAAGATGGCTAAATCAGAAAACCTGTCTTGCGTCATATTTTTTCTAGAGTAATTTTTAATAATGATTCATTTTCTAAAACTTCTTTCCCCTGAAGCTGGAGAAACAGATAAGGTTAAAAAATTCTCATTGCTTGAGCAAAACCTGGAGATCATTCTTTACTATAATTTCCCAATACCCTCAATTGGCTGTTTTACCTGGGTAAATATCTTTGAATGAAGTCATTTTATTAAAAAGGGGTTTTATACCATCTATATGCCCCAATATTTCCTTCCTCCTGTACCTGTAACTTAATATTCAAGTCCATCTCGGGCTTTCATGAGATCATCATCAGAAATGTTGTGAAACATACAGAAAGCAGAATATCGAATAGCGCTCAGATAAAAAGGTAAATCGTCCATTAGCTGAAGAGATCGCGAATTGCGGGAAGGAATTTGAAGTTGGTTCATCACTCCCTCATAAACAAATAAATAGACCTTTTTCCTGAGATTTGAGATGGGAAATTCGGGGGATCAATACCTAAATCTCTAGTAAGTGCTGTTAATGAATCGACAAATATCTAGTTAGTTATCATCAGATCTTTGGGAAACTAAATATTGTTTAAGATTATCTAAGCCTTCAATGCATTCCACGATGTTTAATGTAGGATTTTGAATCATTTTACTCTCAATACATCAATTCATGATGATAAATTATGCCAAATTAAAATTTAATGCAAAAATTTAAATGTTTAAATTATTTTTTCCTGTATCTGATGGTATCGTCAATTAAAGCATTTAATGCGTTAATAATATTTTTAGGTCTTGTTTAAGAGGTCTAATAGCGTTGATATAACCTTCCTTTCTTGTTTCCATTAACGGTTTTAAAGTTAGACTTTTCACGTGTTTTTTTGATAAATACCATCGATATGGGGACGCAGAAAAGTAATTACATACCTCTTGTACCATATAAAAAACCCAGAAATTTCTCCAATGGAGATGGCAGCGTCATTAACGACGAGATTCAACGTATGAGCCGCATAAAACACACGTACATACAATTGTGGTATCCTCTCCGATAGGGATACCCTCTCTCCACTATCCACGCGACCTACACCTAAGGGGCTGAAGGATGCACTACTAAACTCAGTCATAATAAAATCAGTTTATTCTGATCTTAATTTATATATAATACAACAACAATACTAGTCTAGAAGGTTGTTGATCAAGAGTGAAACAACGCAAAACGTATTACGGATAATTAGCGCAATTAACATCTGAATCTATATTTATATATTAATTCGTAACTTAATAGTATCCGCACTATCCTTATAGTTTAGATGAACTAGCTTACCGCTATTTCTTGAGTAAACAGCTACGGTCCGTAAAACGTCAATTCAACCTTTAATCTGGCTGGCTCTGGCTTAGGCAATGCTCGGCTGTTCTCGGACCCACTTTTAACTTATCTACAGCGGCACTGTTAGGCCAACTCCCAGAATGAAGACTCCTCTTCTAGACTTTTTCTCACTTCACTTAGCTTACTTAGCACTCAGAACTTCACTTAGAGATCACTTCTAGCATTACTTCCCCACTTAGCGATCCTCGCGAATGCTAACCTTCCAATATATATGATTCCTAATTTGCATAAACACGCTCTCTTCTTGGGTTGGTTGGAAAGAATTACCATTCAGGTCCCAAAGAAATACCAATAGGACAATTAGTGGAAATACTGATAAAGCCACGTCACACAATATTGAGTTTTTTTTTTTTTCTTTTATCAATGCATCATTGGTGCTGATGTAGTAAAAAATTTATCTCGTGTTGATGACTTTATATTTGCTGGCAAATACTGATATGGATTATAGCTAGTAATATTAAGAATGTGTTTGGGCGATATTTAGAGATTAAAAATTCTTATATAATACAAAATTCGTTTAAAATTCCCACAAAAAAATGTTTTTTTTTTCTTTTCTTATCTACGTTAATTTAAAGCGATTTTTCATAGTTTACAAATTGCATATTTTTAATAAAAAAAAAAATTTCAAGAAAATAATTTTAAATGATTTTCATTAAAAATTTATTTTTGTTAAATTACGTTAAATCGGGAAAGCAAATTTTAAACCTAAAACCAAGTATATTTGAAATTTGGGAAATTTATTTTTTTTTAAAAGTTGACTGCATAAACAGATAGCCAATTTCTAAATGCGGAAAAAAAATTTAAAATTATTTTTTAAAAAGTGTTTAATCCTGTTGTACGAATAAATATGTATGAAGTTCTTAGAGCAACGAATAAAATAAAAGTATGATCTGGCCTTATACCAAAATCGACAGCATTAGACAATTTTGTTACTTAATTTATAAATGAGTGTATCAGGCTAAATATTTTGGAAAAAACACAGCTTCATAAATTCGTCTTAAACGGGATGCATACAGGAGATGTTATGAAAACCATTAGATAGATAACTTCCCCCAATATAGAAAATAGTAAACACGGTGACACAAAGGGGGCAAAGTCAGCGTTTTCAAACTGTGAAACCCCCCCCCTGGAGCGAGCATATTGAAAATTCAAAAACAAAAGATTATTTTTAAAAAAATTTAATTCACTGAAAGTAAGCAAAACAAATATTTTTTGAAATAAAAAAATAAAATATACATTTACATTATAATACCATAAAATGTATCAAGACGCATATAATGTATTTTAAAATTTAAATTTAACAATACAAAGTTAAGAAAAATTTTAATAATTAAATGACCTGATGGAATTGTCACATATAAAATTACATACAAAAAAAATTTTTATCTTAAGAATTTGTACGGTTTAAAATTTTCCCTTAACTGCCGATTAAAAGTTACGTGATTCGCTCCCCACCCACCTTTTCCGAGCGTATGTGATGGAAAAAAAGGATAAAAAAAAACCCCCTGAAAAAAAGAAACCCTTCCCAAACTCGCAAAATTTTTTTCCCATTAAAACCGGGGATTTTCTGGATAGCATTAAAAAAAGATCGTACTTCGGAAAGATTATATTTTGCCCATGGAAATTAATGTTTTGTTTGAGCGAGACGTTTATAAAACACCTGTGGCACAAGGGTTAAAGTCTTACTGTTGCTTTAGCATCAAATATAGTTTATTGAACTAAAAAGATTGATTCATAGAAGGAGGGTGCGATGAAAATTATGATTGAATATTGGGGAGAAAATATTGAAAGTTTGGGGGCCCTAAACTAAGGAATTAAATATAAATTTCTACCTTTTTTTTTTTTTTGTTTTTAAAATGTTTGTTTCAAGGGGCACACTTAAGGGAAACTTTTCGAAAATAAAATCATCATTTTTATTTATTTTTTTTAAGACAAAATTTAGTAGAATTATTACCTGTGAAAAATCGTCTGGATCGACGGTGCGAAGTTGCAGAAAAATGTTAGTTCGACTACAAATTCGTAACTCTCAACTTTTTTCGAAAAAAAGACAGCCACCAAAGCAAATTTTTCCCAAATTTTTTAAATTAGAAGTAAAGGCATAATAAGGTGATCGGGGGGAAAAATGCTGATGTATGCGAATGTTTAGGCACCAATGCTTTTAAAATAACAAGATCTCACGGTTGTTTACAAGATCTATGGTGTGTACAATCCCCGTATTTTACTTCTGAAAAAAAATGTGAAAAAACAGTTTTTTTCCTCTGTTTCAAAGCATTGGGTGGTTCCCCACCCATACCTTTTACCCAGTGCTTTTCCAACGTCAATATGACCCCCCCGGAGGTTCCACCAAGCATAACCCAAAGGCAGTCTTGTTCTCCCACGCGGAGATGGCCCCCCTCAGGACCAAGAATTCCCCCCCATTTTTAACCATTACTTTACCGGTCTTCCATTAAAGTTGAGACTTCTAACAAACGCTTCACGTTCCCCGTTTTTATGTAAAAATTGGATAAAAAAAGGGGGGGTTTTTATAAATTGTATAACATTTTTGGTATTATTGAATTTTTTTTTAGTTTTAAAAAACTGATGCTTTTAAACCAATACCCCCAAATTATTTGTAAATTAAGATATTTTATTTTATATGAAAAATTGTTTTTAAATTTATTTTTGTATTCTATCAAATCCTATTACCCAAGGGTTTAAATTTTTATTAATAACATAACGTTAAAACCAAAAATTTTATAGTAATGCCCCTTGTTTTATTATCTCCCCAAATGTTCATCTAATACAAATTTTGCCAACCCAAAAGACCCCCGCGGGCTACTTCGGAAGAACTTTACTATTCCCGGGCCCATATAAAAAACTATATCTTTTAAATTTGATTTGGATCCATTACAACATTTGGGTAAAAATTTAAAAAAAGACTGCTTATTTTTATTGTTTTCATTGTTTTTTATGTATACAAAATGAAGTATAAAATTGACGCAATGATCAAATAATGTTTAATTTATTTAATTAGTGAGATATCTGTTTTCAACCTTTTTACTTGTTTCGCAAGTCGTCTCAATGCATGCGTATTTGCTTTTCGTAATTGATGTTGCAGATTTTCTGCGTTAAGTTTGACCGATTTATGTTTTATAAATTTCAATTTAGAAAAAATAGAGATTCGAAGTAACAGAAGCAACGTGATAAAATAATAACCTTTATGTGATTTATTTTTTACAAAAAAAAAAAAAACCCTTTTTAAAAAAAAATATTTCAAAATAGTCGAATTTTGAAAAATTAAAAAAAATCTCCTGGCTAAAATTATTCGGCACCCAAGGCCCCCCCCCCCGGGTTTACACCCTGATCTAATAAAATACATAAAATTACGTTTTCACGGCTCTCCATGCTATTTGAATGAGATAACATATTGATCCACATATTTAAGTGAATAGCGAAATATTCTTAATACGATATATACAAATGCTTTTGAAGAAAGCTTCTTTATTAATTCTGTTCCTCATCATGTTATGACTATTCAATCATAAGGCGGACGTCCATATTTCAAAAACTTCCTTTATCCAACAGATGTCGTTCTTTGCAACTCGGATGACGTCAAAGCGCTAATGTTTGTAAAATGGTAGCCCTTCGTTACTATAGCAACGGGGTGTGGTTAAGAAATGATTGACAGATATAGTCGATTTCAGAACACATGCGCAATTTCAATAAAATTAACAACTATTCAAAACCATAATCAAATGGTGAGGCCAACGGGGTGCAGTATTGGTTGAATGGTCGGAAAGGGGGGAAAAAAGCTTTGTAAAAAGTGCTGTACAGATAGTCTTTTAGAATTGCCGTGGAAATGAATGCGCAGAGTCTTTTTTTTTAAGTGAAATTTTTTCGGGCTCGATAGTGAATGAGAAAATTGCCCAGTTTTGCGTAACAGTGAAAAAGTGAACGGAAGTAGTCTCCCAGCCCCTCCATCCTCCCGAATCGTCGTCATGGTAAGGAGAGAGCGAGAGGAGGAAAAGGGGGAGCGGGGACACCTCGTGACTTGCGTCATATCGGTGAAAAATTGGATAATTGCCCACGTCTCCGACTGGTCAACTTACCCTCCTTCCGATTAGGGGTCCTTTTCCCCCAAACCCGGGAACATTATCAACGGTCGTATCAGGTGCATTGTGAGTATTACGGTGTAGACAAAATAGCTCTCGCAGCAAAAGTGTGCCTTTTTGAAATTTTCTTTAGTTTGTTGGCTATATGGCGAGGTGTTCGGTTTCCAATTTATTTCTTTAATTTTCATTTGTGTTGAATTACTATTAATTCTAGTCAAAATACCTAAATCAAATGCACAGAGAGGAAAAGAGTTCCGTGAAAGAAAAGAAAAAAAAAAAACTAGCAGCGAGTCTAGTCGAAAAAGTGACAAAAAATAGTGCAAATTCATCAAGTGCTACTGCCAAATCTCGATCAGAGTACATGAGAGAATATCAAGCACGAAAAAAAACCACTGGAAAATACTCTTTAATGCCCAGTTTAAAGGCCGTATCACACGTACATTTTTGGTACAATTTTTTCAAGAAATTTTTCGTCCTACCTAGAGGGAAGGGTTGCCGTAAACAAAACAACATGCTCTGACGTCAGCCACGCTCTATCTCCACATTGAAAAATTACTCGCCGATTTTCCTGCTTCGGAAAACGAACATCCAAAATTATTTCTTTTATTTCGTTTGCGCTTTTGTTGATGAGCGTAAACAGAAATTGAGCACCATCCTGTTTAAAATATTATACGCCGTTAAAATACTATACACCATTAAAATATTATATGGCATATCTGATGTGTTAGACGAAACCGAAGCCGCCATCTTGTTTATGACGTGAGGAGCCGAAGAACCACATTGGCTAGAATTTCAAGCAATTTTTATTTGGAACAATTTTTTTACACTCACTAGCAAAAAGTTGTTCGAAAGTCGTTGATATAACAACAGAGTAAAAATTGCACGAATTGGACGAAAAATTGCTTGAAAACGTGTACGTGTGATACGACCTTAAGGAATGGAAAAATGCTATTGAGCCCTTTTCTTCAGCACAGTTTAATCGGACTTGTGAACCATCTTGTGCCATTAACTGACCCCCTCAACAAGTCTAGTGCGTGTTGGAACGATGCAGGAATCGACGACGTGGTCATCGGGGGAACTGGAACGCGAAGCGTTCCCCCTCCACGGATGTATTTGGGCTCTGGTTGGGGAGCCTTGATAAAAATGGCCTTTCCTGGTGGTTGCAGGGAATCAAAAAATAAATTCATCTTACGATACAAAGATGGTTTCCCCATTAAAATCCCTCCAAAAAGATTTTAAAAAGGGATTCGTTGATAACCCTTTTAGTTCACGATTAGGGTTTTGAGATTTTTGAGAACTTTGTTACTGAGCACAAAATATTTTCCGGAATTAATTTTTAAGCTATTAAAACACTACAATTACAAAGTTTAATAGTAAAAACATACCAAATTTATCAAAATATAATGGTTTTTGTAAACTCGAAATTTACAATTTTTCCCCCACTTTTGGGGGATCAGAAAGACTCATTTGCCACGAATACCTATACAAATTATGATTGAGACATGTACACGTATTTGGAATAATAGGGCAAATAATCAATATGTTCCCAAAGTCACCAAAGAAGTTTCTTTCATCGCTGGGGTTTCCCCGCACCATTTTTTTAAAACCGTGCAATGTTTTGGGATATCCCCGATTGTGAACATGTATTTTCATTTTCTTCGGTATCATAAACAATGCCCATAGGGGTTAAAAATAAAGATGGGAAATTTTGAAAGTAGTTTTAATTTTAGAGGAAGGATTTGATAACCTCCCCTTTTAATTTTTGGAGAAAGGTTTAAAAGACTTAGTTTTACTTTTGTGAATATCTTTTATTTTTTTAGCGTATTTAATTCAATTTTTTTTTTTGGGTAGGGAGAAAGTTTCTTTCTTCATATCTTTGATACAAATTGTATTTGAAATTGCTATGTAAGAATATATCAGGGAAATAATCATTTTCAATTTAAGTCTTCCCAAGAAAATGTCCCTTTTTTAAAAAAAATCCACAAGAGCAATTTTTTTTTCCCAAAAAGTTTGTATAAGTCGTTTTCAAACACATCTATTTCTTCTTTTGCAAATGAATGTTATTATTTCCGATACGCATGAAAATATCACAAAAATTGGCTTGGCTGCGTAAGATATATTGTCTGTATCTCGAGTTCGCCACGCACAATAATGAATTCATCATCACACAAAAATCAGAGAATTAAACTTAGAATTTAAGCTAAATAGGGGCTACCTGAAACATTAAAATAATTCTAATTTTATTGAAACTTATAAGTAAAACCTAACACGCTCTGTCTGAAAGCTAAGGACATAACTACGTTATGACTTATGTTACTCCCCTCTCCTAACTTCCACACACTGACATAGTTAGTTCTGAGTGGGCCCTTTATCAAAATCCCTTTGGGCTCTTTTTTAGATATGAGAACCCTGTTACTGGGACTGTAGTTACACTTGTTGAGGCCCCGTATCATTGATACGGCGGTAGTTAAGCCTCTGCTTCCACACCAATGGGAGGACGTTTCAGCCTAGACATATTTGACGTGCAACAGACCTCTCTGCATGGCGGCTCTTTAGCGGTACAAAGCTCGAACTCATGACATGCCTGCCACGAATCTGTTCCCTTGACCGCTAGTCTACCGCGGCCTCATATCTATATACATATAATATATAGCTTATTTTCTGGAGTACTACATAGTGTGATATGGTCGTTCTATGGCGACCATATCTTTGATTGTCAGCGTGAATTAGAGGTGTGGGATTCTCGAAATGAATCGACATTTTAAAATTCTTAATATGACTTTATTAAGAATATAACTTAAATTTCTAATAAATTAGATAAACTTATATTAAGTGAAAATAAACCAAACACACAGCTGTAGTTAAACCTAATCACGTAACTTGGATCACTTATCTAAATAATTATATTACTACTTTCAATTCTGATAATATTACAAGTCCTAATATCAAATAATCAGTCCTACTTTGATTCAAGCTATGGTTCAATCCCTGTTCAGAGACTTTTAGGCACGCGTGCAATAGTATGCTCCTTGTAGTAATGGCTAGAAATCTTGGTAATCCTTTTGATAGGCCGTCAATTCACACTTCTATCTCTTCTAAACATAACTTTCTCTAAATTGCCATTCTGCTTACTGAAACTTCCGTTCTTTTAAAAGCTATCTTATTTGCATTTCACAATTGCATTTCACTTCTTGGATTTGGGTTGGAAAAGATTTGCCATTAATCTTGGCCGTCAAAGAACCCAGAGGTTATGTTACAGAAAAGACGCGTGAGCCCGTCACAACCCTCAAGGAAGAAAAACGTGATTTATTCGAGGGACTTAAGGGCCCCTTAGAAATTACGCGCCTAAATTTTATTTCTGAATCTCCTTACTTTCAAGTTTTATTTAAATTTTAACCTTGGAATCTTCATTATAACTATTAATTTTCAATTTTAAAACTTAAACTTTAACCAAATTTTTTTTCATTATTCTTTTTAAATTTTAATTTTCATTATTCATCTTAAATTTAATTTTTAATATTACTCCTTAATTTAAACTCTAGACAGCCACAATAAATTTTACTCAACTAATTAGACCAACATCAATAGCCATGTATTTCAATTATGGTAGATTCTCACTTCTACAACAAATATGGGTATAGCCCATTAATCTTGTAGGATTTACAAAAAAATTTGCTTCTTTATACAATCTTCTTCTGTTTAACATTTGTTATATCCATTATGTTGGATTTACGATTTCAAAAACTGTTTCCTATCCGGAATTCAGGGTCAGTCACCCTGAAATAAAAACTCTTTAAGTTACTTGGCAAAATCTATATTCACATAATACCAGTATATTTCACACAATTTTTATACATTATATATCACTTTTAAATTACAACAAATTTTTATCCACACACTTTATCTGGTTCTTCCATAAAATTCCCATTGTCGCGCTGCGCCGTTAATGTTATTGTTAGAATCCTGTCTACGCCACGCTTCCTTGAACCAGATGTACATTAATATGAAACAATATAACAATATATATATATACACACACTATACGATTACAAACATTTTTCAATAAATCATTAAAACAAATAACCAAAGGAATTGTCGCATCTCAACGAAGTCATACATCGAAGTAAACAAATGCATAGTTCAATTGTTTTTTTCCATAAATTGAGAAAAATTTTTACAAGTCAAAAGTTCAAAAAATATATATACACTCATTGTAGTGTCAACTTTTGCTTGGATTATAATTTTTAAATACCGCCCGAGACTTCCTTCTTTGCAATAATTCTTCCGACAACTTGTTGGAAAGAGCATAAAATGAAACAATACAACCTGATTTTTATGGCTTGTCGTCACCTATTAGAGCTTCCAGTGACAGCGTGCTGTTACTTTTCGCTCCTCTTCTCATTTCTCGGGTGCTCTTTGATCCCGTCTGTTGCCTGATGTAGGGTCTGTAGTTTTCTCTTCGACTTTTCCTAGCTTGATTTGACTTCACTCCATTGGCCGGTCGGGACTCCTGGTCCTGTTTCTTGCGTGGTCTTAGGTTATACCGTTCACTATCTTGAACCACTACTCCTTCCTTTCGGTTCCTCTTCCTACTTATATAAATATTATTATCTGATGACAATGGTCTTTTACTGATTTTATGGTCACCACGTTTTTGCAATTTTCTTTGTAGTCCACTTGACCAAGATCCATGCGATCGTTTATATCCCAATCTTTCCTGTCGTTTTCTTTAAGTTTTTGTTTTATTATTGGAAAAAGAGCTAGGTAGTGATCTGATAAGTGGTCCGCGCTTATCGGCCCTATCTGTGTGTTTCTCACATTCATTTGACTTAAGATTTATCCCTTTTTCCTCTAACTCACGTTTTACATCAGACCCTTTCTTCTTACCTTATTGCGACTCATTTGATCTTCGTTGTACGTTTTCCAAACTACTCGTTTCCTGACGTGAACTAATGTTATCCGAGATACCTGCTCCTATCTCAAACTCGTCACATTTCCTATGAAGATATATTCTCACTTGATCAACATTGACGGTTAACCTTTTTCCTGACCTCCATATTATAACATTATTTCTTACTTCTAACACCCTATACGGACCTTCAAATTTTTGTTTAAACTTAGTGCAAACTTTATTTGCTGCTGAACTTAAAGGGTGTGTTTCTAACAAGACCCAGTCATCCACCTTAATTTGTACATCACGCCTGCGTCTATTATAATATTTTGCCCATCTTACATGTTTATTTTTTGTGTTTCGTCTAGCTTCATCAAACAATTTTTCAATATCTCTTACTGCAAATTCAGTTCCGTCCGAAACCATGACTAATTTTTGAAATAGGGTAATCAACTTTCGACCCAAAAATAATTCCGCAGGGGTTTTTCCCGTCGTTTCATTCACTGCTGTACGAATAGCATAAGTAAATTCACGAAAGAATTGGTCCCAAGTATTGTGTTGATCATTTACATAATTTTCAATCATTTGCACCAGATCGCGATTTACGCGTTCGGTTCTATTTGCCTGAGGTCTATATACAACAGTCTTCACATGCCTTATCTTTCACTTAAATGTTCAAAAATTTCGGATATAAATTGGGGACCGTTATCACTTATTAATTTTATTGGAGCTCCAAAACGCGATATAAAATTATCAAAAAAAGTATCCGCTATTATACGAGCCGAGGCCTTTTTAAGAGGTATAATTTCAGCCCATTTGCTGAAATGATCGGTAATTACTAAAACATATCGATTACGTCTCACTCTCGATGTAGGATACGGACCTAACAAATCTAACGTAACTATCTCATTTGGATAATTTGATACAATCGGATTTAATCGACCAGCTGGTAACGCGTTTTTATAATTATTAACTTGGCACATATGGCATGTAGAGACATATTGATCAATAAATTTTCTCATATACGGGAAATAACAAACGTCCCGTATTTTTTTGGCCGTCAAAGAACCCAGAGGTTATGTAACAGAAAAGACGCGTGAGCCCGTCACAATAGAATGAAATTATTTTGTTTCCAAAGATGCGTAAAAAAATTAAACATTATTAATTTAAAATGAATAATAAGGTTGTAAAATAGCTTGTAATTTTCTATGAGACAAAAATCGTTTTAACCTATAATTATATCATATAGGAGCTAATCTCTGACTGCAATGTAATGGTATTAATAATAAATCATTATTATTTTTTTTTTGTTGTTACTAAAATCAATAACTGTATGAATCAAAACTTGAATTTTACTTTACATATGCAGCATAAAATAAGTCCATTGTCATACATCCTTTTGACACTATGTTGTTGTTACTAATGCCACCTGATCTGCAAAGGCCAGATCAAGGCCTACGAAATTCATCATGGTAAAGGGCTAAGTAACGCCTGTCGTTAGCCGTAGTTTTGAGCACCCTACAGGTGATAGAACGATTTTGGCTCGGTTTCACCCCAATTTTGAGGGAGAACACCCTGGGGGTGGTCAGGGTCCTCCCACATCTCTTCCCCTTCCACCAACCTCACGAGAAGAGTTGCGGCTCGACGGCTATTTAAAGTACTCCCATGCCGCGAAGGCACTATACATTTACAAACATCCATGTTTTCTCCGGGATTCGAAACCTGTCCCAACGGCACAGCAGTCAGCGTCGCTAACCACTATACAGGATGGGCGACACTTTGACACTATTGGTACTGCAATTCATGGTTAACTGTTCTGTGATTAAATGGTTTAATTTTTTTTGATAAATATGTAATTATCTTTTTATGGATAATGACTTGTCTAAGAAAAAGGATTTAAATTATTTATAAAGTTTCATTTTTAAAATTGGTCTTTTAAATAAAATAACGTAGTATATATACACATATACATTACATACTTTCAATAAAAAAAAAGTATATTAATCACTTGAATTAATGAAATTATATACTGATGTATAAAACAACACTTTGTTATAAGCAGATTTCGGCCTTTATTAGTATTTGTGTTTTTATGTTACTAATAATTTTTGAATTGTGCATTCATTGAAGATATTTAATTAACATAATAATTCTTTTATAAATCAATACAAATTATTGGATTTTAAAAATATGAAGAAGCCAACGAGCTGATTCTTCGGGATGACAAAAACGAAGAAAAAATTCTTGCGAAAATTAGAAATTATTTTCAAACAGCTAAAGGAAACACATTAACAGCTAGAATGCACAAGTCTTTTCTTGCATAATGTACGATGAGCAATATTCGTCTTTGAACAGTGAAGAAGGGCAAATGGGGGTCAAGCAGTCGTAAAAATCACAGATTGGGCTTCTTTCCCTCCCCCCTCCATTGCAGAGGGACCAAGAGGGAGACACCAGATACTTTTTTGGTCTTCAGTTGCTTCCCTAACCAGTTTATGTCATCTATACTCTGTTTCACCTCAAGTTGGCAGCGTTGGGAAAGGTAGGGAATGTAACAATCCGCTTGAAAAAGTAGTTCCAACATGTTCTGGAATTTAAATCAATGCAAATGCACAGAAAATTATTAAAAAGTATCATGTATTATATAAATTGTAGGTTTAAAGATATATTTTAAGTTTTAATCACATCTTAAAAGCATTTATTCTTTAATCCCTGTGAACGAATACAGTAGAAACAACCACATGACTTTTGGCTGACAACAATATATTTGGCTGAAAAAACCGGTTTTCAAGATTACATTCTTCCGAAATATTCGCGCCAAATCAACGCCATTCGCTTTGCGATTTAGCTTCGTTCTTAGATAATATTTTTACATCTCGTGCGCTATCTTAATTCTTGTTGTTTTTTGAAATTTTAAACATTTTTTTTACAACAAAAAGTTCTAAATATCAAAATATATAATTTTTGTATTAAATTATTATAAATCTTTTTTTTTTCTTTAAAAGTTATACTTACTGAGCTGAATATATAAACTTTGCATATAATGTTAGTAACATAATTTTTGAAGTATGCATCGAGATATTTTTTTCCAGATAAACTATAAATTTTATAAAAGATTATAAGATATTGATAAATTTTTGAAATTAATCCCCAAATTCTATTATGTACTTCTGTATATCTTAAGCTAACGTACATAAACGGCATTTACATGTAATATGAATAATAATTACAAACTGATTTAAAACAGTAATAATGGAAAATAGTTGATTAATTATTTATAAACAAGATAGAAATTTTTATTTTATAAACAGATGTAATAAATGAAATTATGAAACTAAAGATATATGAGCCGTTTATTTTGAAAATAGCATAAGTCACTTAAAAAAATCAATGTAATGATAGCATGTGAATTACAATTTAACCGTATTTTTTCATTTAAAAAAATGCAATCAACATGTTGGGAACTATTGAGATTTTATTCGAGAAAAGTTTTGCTAGTTAATTAATCAATATTTTTGAACATATTGAAACATAAACTCTTAAATATTTCGATTAAAGAAGGGGCTTATTCTATTATAAGAAAAAAAAAAAAGCTCATACAATTTTAATGAACAAATTTTTCAAGAGTAATTTTATTGCTCGCCAAATATGGAGAATTTTATTTGTTACTAGCTGTACCCTGCCACGCGTTGCTGTGGCTCAGTCTGGTTAAAGAGAAAACGCATGTTTTCAGTATGTTTAAATATTTGCATTCGAGGTATAATATATTTCATATAAAAAAATGTATAAATATATTTACACAAAGCTTTCCTTAACTGATATCATTTGTAATTTGTGAACCAAGTACTTGAAGTTATTACAGCTTATTTTTGTCCTTATGCTATGAACCTAAATTTATTTACATTGTCTTCATAGAAGTGACTTCGTTTGAAGATAAATTTTAAATGGCTCCACTCCAGATTCCTTGAGGGCAATGGGTTAGTTTTACAGAGCTTATGGATATTTCTGTTAAATCAGAGGTATGTTCACAAATGCACATTTCTACAAACTGCCACTTGGAAGCATGAATTGTATTTCCTGATGTTATATAGAAAATGTCTTGATTCTGCAGTATATCTGGCAGGCAAAGTTTTTAAAGGTTCTGCTGGTTCTCCAAGTTGAGGTAGTTTAATTTTTTCAGCAGTACAAAACATTCCTTTTGTTTCTCCCTTAAATTTCAGAGCATTACAATAAGGATACACTTTTTTCTTTTCAGTGAGAACATCTAGCTCAACCTATAATCTTCCCGGGTTTTAACAGAATGAAAGGTGCCCCGTTTTTTTGTATTTCACCACAAAGTCATGTTTGAGACTGATTTTGTTTCTGGTTTTACATCACAGCCATTAAAACCTATTGTATTTTTTTTTGCTGAGAACAGAGCGATCTGGTTAAAACACAAATACGGCTTAAAATTGTCCCCCTAAAACTGGCAGTATGTTCCTCGGGGCCCCCTCGCATGTGTTTGTGTCATTCTTGTCTTTTTTTTCTCCTTTGCTGATGCCGTTCTTCCTCAGTTTGAGGGCAATTACACTTGATGACTACTTTTCCCTTTGCAGTATGATGATAAAGTTTGATTTCCTGCAAGGCATTTTTTTTTATGTAGTAAGCAATTGACTGCACTTGAAAAAAAAAAAAGTTAAAACAAAACATTAAATTTCAAAACATAAAAGGGAAAACGGAACAAAAAGGGAGAAAATAAAAGTGCTAATGTATTTAATTTTAAAACACATCAATTCCGTCTCAACCCCAATGCAAGAACCCAAGTTTTTTCAGTTGAATCCAAGGATAATTCAAATTAAACACGATTTTGCAAGAAATCTCACAAAGTATTGATAATGGGTTTTTGCAATTTACAATTCAATTGTTTATAATTAATATCAACAAATTTAGGGCCCTATCTTTAAAAAAATGGCTTACATCTAGACACAGACTTTTCCCATGGACAATTACCAAAAATCTGAAATATAACCCCCTATATTTAAAAAAATTTTTTTAATTTTAGGTATATTCGCCAATAAAAAAAACCCCCATTTTGACATAGATACCTGGAATGTATGTGCAAATGCTCTATATTTTGAAGTCCTTTATTGGATTATTCCCAATTTTTTTTAAAAAAAAATAAATACTTCATAAAGTTCAAAAGGAATGCTTTTTTTAAAATGAGCAGTATTTTGATTAATCAATTTCTAATTTTTTTAATTACTTTTTTTTAATTTTTTTTTTTACAGCTATCATTTTATACATGGGCGTATAACAACCCATAATCTTGTGTTAAAAGTGCACTTACACACCAGATTTTACAGTATTTGTTTTCTGGTACTTAAAATTTGCATCACCCCAGCCAAATTGGGCCCAAACAGATCACATCATTTTCCAAACTGATAATTTTTCATAAAAAAATTAGAATCTTGTTGTTTAGATATTAAGGGCATGGGGTTTTCCCAAATTTTTTTAAGATGATGCTAATCATATTTCTGTTGAGTGTTCCAAAGCAGCAGTCATCAATTTTATCCGTGAGAAATTTTGAAATGGTCCCAGGAAAATTGGGAAACATTTATACTTCTATAAAGTTTCAGTTTAAAAAAATGAGCAAAAACAACATAATTGGAACATGGATTTTACTTTTTCTAAAACTTTTTTGTTGCTACTTTAACAAAATTCCCAAACTGGTGATTTTTAGCTATTTTTTTTGAACCATGAAATTTGAAAGTTAGCTATGGTAATCATATAAATTGGGAGAAAACACTTTATCCGTTGATCGCAGTTTGGCTTTTATGAAATTTTTTTCGGGTATGGAAACATAAATAAAGCGTTTCTGTATTGATCTAATAGAGGTCAATCCCATTGTGGTTTACAAAAAAAATTTTGAATTTATACATTCGGGTTCAGAAGTGCTGAGGGTTTCAACGCTGTTCTAGGGGAGGGACAAGAAACAATTTTTATCCAATTAGAATGAAGCAACACAAAATACCCATATAAACTGTAAAAATTTAACCCTTTAACCTCAAAAAACCATTTTATGTTTATTTTAAAATTGGCACCTCTCCTATGGAGACAATGTCAATAATTTTAGAGCTAACATGAAAAAAAACATAATAACTTGAGTATCCTGTTAAAAAAAATTCAAAAAAATTTGTTGAGAAAAGTTTTGTTTATGTATATTTACACATATTTTTTTTTATATAAAAAAAATCATACCTCAAGTGCAAGTGGGTAAAGATATTAGAAATGTGTGTTTTTTCCTTTCTTTCTCTTTAACCAGACTGAGCCATAGGAATGCATGGCTGAGTACAGCTAGCTATAACAAACTTAAGTGTTAAAAAGCTATAAAAAAAATTCAAGCTCAACATTTTGATAAAATCAACAAAAACAGTTCCAAACAAAGGAACTATTACAACTATATAAACCCCTATTTTTTATGTATCGTATACGGTGAATTGGCAACCATGTGCTTCTTTGAATATGATGTTGCCAATATGGTTTTGATAGTATGTAAACACCAAAACAAACACAAAATATACATCAGAAAATCTTAACTTTCCCAGTTGTATTTTGCAGTAACACGTAATGAAATTTTGAAATTACACAAAATAGTTATCTTGAGAGTCTAATGTTATTGCCCCAACTATCAGAAACTTCAATAACTATTTCGTGGAAAAATTCACTACCAAGTGCAAAAAAGTATCATTATTATGCACAAACAGGCATAGAATGGTTTTCCCGTATTGAATGCATATTGCAGTATTTGGTGATGTCTTTTGATTTTAGCTAAATGGCCAACTAAAAAAAAACATAAGTACCAAAATAAATATTACATATTAATTTAATTTAGATTCATTGGAGAAAGATAAAACAGGTGGAAGATTTTAATCAGTATGCTACTCGTTTGTGGAGAGATTTTGAAATCACGCCAAACATAACCATAGTGTACAGAATTAAAATTAGTATTTTATACATATAAATTATCCAAAGTAAATATCCTGAGCTTAAAAATAAATTGAAAAATGATATACAATACTAACACTAATTGACATAAAAAGAGCTGAACTATCTTTATCAATACGAAAGTATAATTTGAAAAAATAAATACAATCTTACGACCACCTGCTTCCTCAACATGTATTTGAGCCATCTGTCTGTTTTAATCATTCACTGATGCCTACTCTAATTTGATGAGCAACTACTCCTTGCACTACGTTTGTTTGGCCAGTACGATGACCTAAGTTTGAGTTTCTGCTACATTCTATGTACTGAAGCCGATTGACTGCAGTTAAATGTGGGTTTAAAAACAAAACATATGAAATTACAAAACAGCTCCGAGTGGACCTTGTATCAAATTCCTTTGGGGCCCTTTTCAGATATTAGCACCACTTTTAAATGGGACAAAAAGGAGCCCTGCATCTTTAAATATGGCTGATACAGTGATAGCTATGTCCCTGACAAAAGTAAACCATAATAACTTGTTAAGAAATTTGTACATTAAAAAATTACTAATGGAATCTGTTTAAGAAAGTTATAGCATAAACTTAAAAAGCAATTAAAAACAAAATAAGGTTCAATATTTTAATGACTCAAAAAATATAAACTTTTATTTTTGCCATTTGTATTCAAATAATAACATCAAACGAAAGGTACTTGCATATTATCGCAACCTATTAGCGACATTGTATAAAACAAAGCACATGAATGCCGATTAGTGCATACAATACATGCGAAAGTGGGATTGCTAACTTGATAAGTTATATAAAACGTTGGCGATAATATGTAAGTATCAAATGAAATTTAAAAAATTGTCTAAAACAGAGAAAAAAAACAATCCTATTAAAAATCCCTTCAATTAATTTCACTAAATTAAAATGTCGCCAGGTGGGAAAAAGTATCATAAGAAAATGCACTGAACATTTCCCAAACATTGAATGCATATTACAGCATTTGGATACATCTTTTGATTTGAGGTAAATGGTCAATGGAAAAAAAGCGTAGATGCCAAAAATAAACCTAAAAATTATATAATGAATTCATTTAATTTCAAATTAATGGACAAAGATAAAATAAGTGGAAAATTTAAATGGAATGCGAAATTGGCGTTTGTGGAGATCGGCCCGCCCCTTTGATATCAAAAAGGGGCCCAAGCGTCCTCTATTCAGAATGAAAAAGCGTGTTTCCAAGTTTCCGAAGAATGGTTTGAAGCAAATGTCACAGTCTTCTAAGTGTTTTTGACTTCATTAAGTAAATTTGGGGAAAATATGGAAAATTGTGTTGATTTTTTAATTGAAAGAAACCTGATATTAAAATGATGGAAATTGATGTTTAAAAAATTAAAAGCTAAATTATTTTAAATTCTAATAAATTTTAACAATATAAAAATCAGCATGCTAAATTGATAAAGTGGAAGTATTTAATCATTTCAAAAAAACACTTTCCTTTTGATAAATTTTTTTATTCTTGTTGAGGGGTTTTTTTTGTGCTGTCCTGGAATTAATGCAGAAGCATTTTTGGACAAAGGGAGAAATCAAGATTGAATGTTTTTTTTTGCTGCAGTACACCGTAAATCGTTAGGATATATTTTTTTTCTCCGAAATTTTCGATGAAATAGAAAAAGATATATTAAACAAAAAAACATATTCAAAAAAATTTGTTTATATATAATTAAAAAAATAAAATTTTTAAAAAGGTATTTTGTTTGATTAATAAATTTTGCAAAAACCCTTTTTTTTAAAATTTTAGGAAAATTCCTTTCTTGAAAAAAAAGGCATTGGCATCACAAAACCCAAAATATTTTAAAAAATGATAATTAGATAAGAGGTAAAATATAATTTTTATCTTTGCTTCCAAAAAAAAAATTTTTAAAAAAAAATAAGAAAATGAAATAAAATAAAATCTAAACCTCGGATAATGCAACCCTTGTTCCAAATAAAAACAAAATTTGAATTATTAAAAAAAAATTTTTAAAAAATAATCTTTAATTACGTATCAAAAGAACAAAAAACCATAAATAAGACAATCAACAAACAGAACAGGAAAAAATATGTATTAATCACGAATAAACGGGGAGTGTAATGTAAAAATTTTTTGCATTCAGAGGAAACATCATAGCTCAAACACCGAAAAATTTTTTAAAAAAATAAAATTTTAGAAAAAAAAATTAGAAATAAGTAAGTGCAAAAACCCGTCATTAAAATGAAACATGTCAAAATTTCAGAAAAGGCTACTTTCGGAGATTAGCGCTTTGAACAAACACACTTACATTTTTATTTATATAGATAGTCCACCTTCTCCAAGAAACCATGTATGGTGTGATTTGGCCCGGGTCCCCCTTCCCCCTCCAACAAAATTGAAACGGGTAAAAAGGGGAATTCTTAGAACACAGGGGATGAAAAATTTCAATTAATTTAGAAATTAAAAGCTATAATGTCATATATTTAATAGAAGGTATAAATTTTTGTCGTACGAATACCGAAAAAAATTAATTTATAAAATAAATGGAAATGTGGTTAAAAAAAATTTTAACAATTTTTTGAAAAAATGACGTTTTTTTTAAAGACTCATCGAAATTTATTATGTTCTTGATGAGTATTTCTTATAAAGGCAATTCAAAATTTAAATTTTAAAAAAAGCTTTTGTTTCTACCCCCCCAAAAATTTTCTTAAACAGGATCCACATTGTAGCCTATTTTCGGGGTTTTACTACATTAAATGAAGCTGTTATTTGGTTACCAAACACCCCCACAGGGTAAAATTAAACAAAATGTTTGAAATAAATTGGGAAAAAGGGTTATAATTTTCTTTGGGAAGAATCTTTTTAAACCCTAAATTATATTATATGGGCAATCTCTTATTGTTATCTTGCCCATTAACATCAAAATTATTATTGTTACAAAAAACCCAATAACGGTATGTGACTTAAAACTTGAATTTTTATTTTACATGTACAACATAGAATTTTCCGGTGTATTGTTAGCGACTTTTTAAATCAACGATGTAATTCAGAATTCGGGAATGCTAATTTATTCGATTATCAGCTTAAAAGGAACGATGAATGGTGAGGGGGGTGAATATTAACGTCACCCCCTTAAAAAGCTGCACGGGGTTTTTGGTGACGGACCCGTAAAAACCCGATAAAGTAAAGTGGACGACACCCTCTCTAACTACCTCACCAGATCAACGGGAGGACTTTTTGAGCTCGACAAATTTAACGTGCATCGCTCCCATACAAGGCGGGTCCCAGGGTTTTTGGGCTCGAACTCGCGTGAAAAGGGGCCACCCACGACCCGTCCCTTTTAATTTTCCCTCCCCCAGCCTTCTTTTAAAAAAGGATATTGAAATTTGTAATGCGGGGAAAAATTTTGAAAAGTTGAAAACTAATTTTGGCGTTAAAGCGTGCTACCCCCTTGCACTCGGATAAATTTTGGTACTTTTTCCCACAAAAATTTAATTTAAAAATCTTTTAGGAAAATATTTTTTTCCCAAGTATAGTTGTCAAGGATTTCAACGGAATATTAAACATTTCAAAAAAATTAGAGGATATCTAAACAAAAAGGCAAAAATTTTTAATGTACATTGAAGGTTATTATGTGCATAATATATATTAAATGCTCCACGATTGCAAATATAAATTGTTTTAGATAAAGAGATCAATTTCAATTCAGAAAATTCAGGGCAAAACATTTGAGACTTCTGGATGGGAAATATTTAAAAATGCCAACAAATATTGTCATGAAAGTCATTTCCCAGCCAATTTTTTTCATTTTTAATTTTTTTAAAACTTTGGAATAAAATTTCTTAAAGTTTTGCCAAATTTTCTTTTTTTACAAACAAAAATATTTTTAATTTTTATGAGTTGTGGAATGTCTCGAATTCCTTTTTTTTCCCCCCTTGTTTTTAAACTTTTAACACACCTGCATTTTTTAAATTCAAAAAAAAAAACATTACACTGGGAAATATAAAAGCCTTTTAAATTTTTCAAAAAGCGCGGGGAAGGATAATCGAAAAAAAAAAGAAAATTTAAAAACCAATTCGATTTAAATTTTCTTTTTTTTATTTTCCCTTTTTTTTTTAAATATTAAATTTTTTGATTGGTTATTATTCAATGCATATGTACTTTCCTTTTATATATTTCATTTTTTTTTTACTATATAGGCTTTTTTTCACATGTTTTTAAAAGTTCCTTTATTACTTGAAAAATTTAAATTTTTTCATTATTTGTTTTAAATTATTTTCATGGGAAAATTTCCCGCATTCAAAATATGGTTTAATGTAAAATTTTTTTTTTAATTAAAAAAAAATTTTTTTTTTTTTTTCAGATATTTTTTCCTAGGCATAATAATTATTTTTAACGCATAAACAAGTAAAGTAAAAACTGGTTTAAATAATATCATCTATACATATAAATAAAAATGAAGTGTCTGTTTATAATTTGAAATTAGCAGCTTTTTACTAAATGCATTTTTAAAATATATAAAAAGGGACTTATATGAAAAAAAACCCAAATTTTAAATTTTTCTGTCTGTCCTTTTTTTGTTCCAAAGGGTGGAAGTAAAGGAAAAATTTTTACTGGCAGATAGCTAATGTTATAAGGAATAACTTAGGTTAATTTTTCTATAGAAAAAAAAATTTGGGTTCCATGAAAATAAAACCCATAAAACCAAAAATGGTCAACAATTCCGTTTCAAATAAAAAGGGTCATTTATTTCAATCGGCAGTGTCAAATGTATTTCATCCCTCTCACCCCATGCTTTTCGGCGGCTTCCCTTTCATCAACCCCGTCCTCCCCCATTGACGGTGTCAAAGGTCCTTGCTTGCAAAAATTCGTTTTACCCTACTGTTTTTAGACCTGTTTTGAACTGACTATTGTATATAGAAAATATTTCCAAAAATTTAATTTGTATATAGAGATTTTCATTAAATTGAATTTTTTACAAAGAAGTTAAATAAATTAAATTGTATATAAACATTAACGTATTCCAGCCAGATACAAATTAACACTTTTTTAAAGATTTTAACACAAAATTGAAAAAATGTGTTATTTTTGCTGAGCAGAAGGAAGGTGTTTTCAAAACCCCCCACAACGGTTACGGGTGTTAGAATTTAAAAATTTTTTTTATCAGCTCTGTTATATTCAGACTTAAAATTAAACAAACAGGGTTTTTTTATTTGCTGAGTACAAAAGCTTTTTTTTTTTTTTTAAAATTTGAAAATTTTAACTCATTAAAAAAATTCTTTTATCCTTCAAAACGTAGTTTTTAATTTTTTAACACCCGGGAAAAAACGGGTTTCCGAATTACAAATACAAATGATTTAAAAAATTGCTAATGGGACAGCCCATTAATGAAGGTTAAATGAAAATTTTTTTCCAATTTTAGATAAAAAAAATGGGGATGAAAATTTTGATTAAATTTGGGAGCAAATGTTGAAAGTTTGAAAACCCTTTTAAATGGGTAAGATTACATGAAAATTTCTTTCATCTGGGAATGGGGATAGAAAAAGGGGGGGAAAATATGTACAGTGAAAATCGTTTAACACGAAACTGAGGGTATGAAATATTTTTTCGATTAAAAATACGCAAAAAACCCCCCTAATTCAAAAAATTGCTTTTTTTGTTGTTTTATAATTTCGTTGTAAATGCTGGTTCGTGTTTTTTCAAAATGGGAATTTTGACTTTAAATTTGGTTTATTTCGAGATGGTTTTCCAGTTTCCCAAAATGGAAGCACAAAAAAACTGACGCGGGGGGCATAAAAAAATTACGGATGTTCGGGGACAGGACAAAAAAGATACAATTACGGGGTGAAAACCTCCCCCTTGAATTCAACAACAAATCAGAATCAATAAATAAATAAAAAAAAAAAGAATATATAAAAAAATAATAAGCAAATAATACTTTACAAAATCAAAGAAAATTTTCACAAATTACATATTAATTGTCCCAAGGGGGAGAACACAC
>BMAV01019435.1:0-14425 GCA_019973955.1 Trichonephila inaurata madagascariensis
TGGAAATGTTCGAACAAATTCAGAAAAGGATAGGGTTAAAAAAAGAACAGAAAAACTTCTGGCGCAGAACCCTAAAACACAGCTCCAACGATCCACCCTGAATAATACATTTTAGGAAGATGTATGAACCAAAATAAAACGTAATTTTCCATCAGGCTTTCTTAAGTTACCAAACCAAGCAATTCATCAAAAGCTATTAATTACGGATCGCAGCTCCAAAGAGCTCTCCTTTTACACGACGCCATTTTTAACCTCCTGCGTCGTCACACTTTTCGATTTTTTTTCCCCTCACTTCATTTTGTTTTCTCCTGGAAGAAAGGGTAGGGTTTATAATGAAGATAGGTAATGCCCTGATGATGAATAGTGCATTAGAGAAATTAGAATTTACCTCGCTACTTCTTCCAAGATAAATTTGCACAGGCCACTGGAGATTGCGTGTATATTTAAATGCGGGACAAGGGGAAAACGAGATAAAAGTTGTTCAAATGTCAAATAGGTATCATCACTTGAGGTATAATCTTCTTAATGCTGTTCCTTTTCAGTATATCTTTGTAGTTTTTGTTTTGAGTAATATTTCTTTTAGTTTTTCATTTTCTCAGACGTGCCAAGTGGAAAGTTTGTAATAGGATTTGAATTGTACACCGTGACTAGTTAGTTTTCTTCGGGATTTCCGAACGCTTTCAAGCATATTTGTCTAAATCATTGTATTGATATTTAATTAATATTAATTACATGGTCATTTAGATTTGGAATATATACCTAGAAATTTTACGAAAAGATCAATTACGTTACATTTATGAAAATGTTAGTTTGTTTTGTTTTTTGATTTAAAAAAATTAAGAGAGAGAGAGAGAAAATAATAAAAAATATAACTTTTTTAATTATTAATATATAGAACTGCTAAAACTCTTTATATAGCTTGTTTTGTCAAAGCTGCAGAATGAGAATGGTTGTAACCCTTTTGAAAGTTGTCATTTTTGACGTTGATATGAAGGGACTTATAATAGATCGTACCACTTTATACTCATACTAACTAGCATTCGTTATGCCACTAACATTCCCCAAATCAGTCCTATTGTCATAATTGATTGCTTTCTAACACATTTTTCCCAGGTGTTGGGCTTGTATCTTCTTTTTCTTGCAAAGCACTACAACCGATTGCTGGCCAAGGCTGTCTCTGTCAGCTTAGACCAGGGGTACTCAACCTTTTTTTCCTACTAGGCCGCATACATAAGTCAACCATTTCACGCGGGACGCATATATAAGTTAATTATTTCACACGGATGGCAGCATGAGGTTGAAGGGGGGGGGGGAAGAGAAATGCTTTAGGACCAAGATAAGATTGGAAATTTAAAATGTGGAAAATTGATCAAAATGTTATAACTCCTGTTTTGCTTTTTTTAATTATTATTTTATATATTTTTTTTTTATTTTTGCTACTAACACTAAATTAAAAGAATGTAAGAAACAATCCTTCACAAGTTTTGCACCAGTAATGTTTTATATGATTACCAATAATATAACAAACTTAATAGGATGTCTTTGTTACTACTGTAACATCACCACTGACAAAACACTTTGTTACTGCTTCACAAAATATTCAATAAAGCCTATTTATCAGATCTTGAAAGTGATCTTGGAGGAAAAGTGTCATTGAATGATTCCTGTTTATTGGTATTTTTTAAATACAGCACTTTTGTGACAAATCAAACACAAGTACTGATCAATGTTTGTTTTTCACTACAAAACAGTCAACCTCCAAATCGTTAGATTACTTTTCGCTTGCAAGATATGGAAGATTGTTAAAAATTAGTTCCACCCATAAAATGGTCGCTACTCCACTGTTGTCTGTTATCACTAACCGTAATCGTTACAAATAGAAAACGAATATCAATTCGCAGGCGTACGACATCGACAGCAAAAAAGCAAAATTGATATATTTGATTTCTTATCAAAGAATTTTCCACCAAAATTTTAATACATTGTTCTTAAATAAGTAAATTTCTCAAAGCATTGGATCATGACTGGGACAATTAAAATGGTTCGGTGGGCCGCAGGTTGAGTATCACTGGCTTAGACCATCTGGGTCTATTTGATACTACGTTTGTGACATCTCTCGCTTTCTTCTTCTAACATAACTCCTACGTTCTTTGACGGCCACGATTAATGGCAAAACTTTTCCAACCCAAATCCAAGAAGTAAAACGAAGCAAAGATGCAAATAAGATAACCTTTAAAAGGATAGACAGTTTAGTGAGCAAAAATGGCAATTTAGAGGAAGCTAGTTCGGAAAAGGTAGAAGTGTAATTAGACGGCCTACCAAGGAATCACGGAGATCCCGCCATTAGTACAAGGTGCATACTATTGCACTCGAGCCTAACCTGAATATCTGAAGTTAATTGAACCGTTGAGTATTCAACCAAGATAGGAGGATTATATTCTGAACGCTAGTATAATACTGAGATTGCGATTAGGCTGATATAAGATATTTATATTGATAAGTGATCTAATTGCGCGATCTGAGTTAGTTAAAACGGCCGCACTTTGGTTTATTCTCACTTAATATGTTTGTGTTCGATATCTAAGTAATTTAAGTTAAATTCTTAATAAAAGTCATATTAAGAATTATAGAATGTCTCATCCTTCCGATAATCCCACACCTCTAACTTACGCGGAAACCCCTAGACATAGCTATCGACAGATGGCTAGTCACACGTTCTTCCATCGGTTAGCTCCCAAGTCCTTCAACCACTTTTTTACTTTATCCATCCACCTTGTTCTAGGTTTCCTCTTTTCTTTTTTCCCTCTGGGATTTGGAAAGTAATTTTCTTTACAGGATTTTCATCACTATATCTAAATGCATAACACCTTATTTTTGTAGCCTTAATCACTTTGACTATGTTGGGTTCTCGGTATTTCGAGTGAAATTCAAGATTCTATCGTAATCTCCAGATTCCAATTTTTTTAACTGCACCAAAAGTTTTCACAAGATTTTTCTCTCAAAGGACTTGTACAGTAGCTAAAAATATCACTACAGGATAGACTCTTCTTTTGCATATTAGCGACGGATATTTTGTCAATTATCTCTGTACCCCAAACAATAATTGAGATTTATTATTAAAAAGACTCGTTGCCCAACATTCACCAATCCAATTAAATGTCACGGTACAGCACAAGTTAGCCTTTGTCGACCGTGAAATTGGATCATTGCTATACATTTCAAGGGGATTTAAGACTGGAACCCAGCATCCAACAATCTGCTTACAGTTGTGCCTGATGTAGCTCTGTCAGTGACTGGCGCTTAGACATGCGCTATAGTTTTTCGTCTATAATTAACTATCATATGTACTATAGAAAGGTCTTAATGTGACATTGCTCTTTGTGAAACTGTACCAGATCGACGAATACTAGTACCTTCTTGATTCCACAGCGTAAACAATCTTTACACTGTCCTTACACTACGGCTGTTATTTTGGAGATTTCAGGGTATAAAGCTCTTATTTCAAACATAACAATTATCTGACCTCTCTCAGAGTAAGACATTTAGGTGAATGGAATTCTTTTTCTGCAATCCTGCATGTCCAATGACTAAACAATTGTGGAATAGTAAAAACTCTTGCTGAGTAACGTAGTGTATCAATTATAAATTGAACAATAAGACACTTTTTATTGCAAAATATTCAGATCATGTAACACATTACAAAGGATAATTTAATTTGGATCCTATTCAATTCCTACAACTTCTTCCGGGTGTAACAAGTTCAATTCCTTTTGATGATTTTACAAAAATAACATTTTTTGAAAAAAATAGAATTTTTTTTTAAAAAAAATTTGATGTTTATTAAATAATTTTTTTGTTTTTTATTCCCTATTTCTGTACAGTTTGTAACGAAAATATTTTTAAAAGGTAAGCGAGTAAGTTCACAAAAGCGAACAGAACCAGGTAAAATAGCCTGATAAATGCAAACAAATTTAGCAAGTGCGTGCGTGCCGTATGCACCCAATTTGCTAAATATGTTCTGTTTCTAAAACAGAAGTATATTTATTTTGTACGCCATCCTCGAAGTCGATTTCCGCAAAACCATTTCATAGCAGATATCTACTTTAAAAAGAAATATTTTTGCCAAATTTCAAATCCGGTGTCTAATATTTCAAAAACACGAATTTTTTATCGATAAGACCTCGCAACTCGCTAGGAAGTCGATATCTGCTAAAATCGTTCTTAACGACCAGACTCCACAGAAAGAACAGTTTAGAAAACAAAGTAGGTTAAGTTAAGCGATTGAATATAACTGAATTTCTCTGATTTTCACGAGCTCATCTGCCAGTCAATAAAAATTATTATTTTTTGCACCACTGTTTGAGACAGTTCTTGCAAAAACTCTTCCTTGGCGCACCTCTACTTAACAAAAGAAACATGGCTGCCGAATTTCAGGTAGTATAACACACTCATGTCCTAATTAAAGTCACAAACATGGTTTTTTACAAATTTCTACCAGTAAAATTGATGGAACTTATATTTTATATATTTTGAAAAAAAATATACAATATCAATCTTTGGCTTGGGAAAATTATTTGTTTAGCGTTAGTTTTGCAGAACTCTACTGGATTGAAACCACTTCAGTATCTTTGCCCACAGTTTTGTGAATATTGGCTTAAGACAAACAAATTAGCTTGCTTGCAATGAGAATAGTTTATCATAATCGCTTAAGGTATCCGACAACGTTCGGAACCGTGATTTTAAAAACTCACATAAATGGATAATTTTCATGATATTTAGCGTCACTTACATTCGGATACATGTATAAAATTGTTTTAAGGACATTATGACAAGAAAAAATTATTTAGGTACAATATTTCAACTAAAAATTAACTTAGAATAAACTTTTTTCAAAATGTTCTCCTTTCGTGAAAAATGCTTCTATTATAATAATATTTTGCCTGTATATAGCTCAGACCTCTGTAAAGAGGCTCAACTATGATTTTTGAAAAATTCACATTATTTTCAGAGTTACAATCATTTAAAATAATTATCGGCGTTTTTTTGTTAAAATTTCTCCCCTCTGTTGTAAAACACGGATAAACCCACTTCAAAGTTATATATTTCAAAAATTCTAGTTGAGCCTCTTTACAAAGGTCTGAGCTATATACAGGCAAAATATTATTATAATAGAAGCATTTTGAAAAAGTTTATTCTAAGTTAATTTTTAGCCGAAGTATTTTACTTAAATAATTGTTTATTGTAATACTGTTCTTAAAACAGTTTTATATACATTTTCTAATTTAAGTGACACTAAATATCATAAATATTATCCATTTATACGCTTTTGCAAAATCACGGTTCCGAACGTAGTCGGATACCTTAAATGATTCCTTTAAGATGGAGAGCCATTGGCAGGCTTCAAGCTGGCCAGTCTCAAGTGTAAGTGGCTCAGTGGTTACAAGGGATCCCGAAAGTGGTGTTCCAGAAGGTTGGTCAAGTCCACCACAGAGCAACGACACCTGCACAGGATCGCTGCTTGGCATTAAGTGCGCAGCGGCGTAGGTGGACAACGGCTCCTGAGCTTGCTCATGACCTTTCTGCTGTGTCAAGAAGAATTTTCAGGCAAACAGTCTGCAGGCATCTAACAGAGACTGGCCTTTATGCCTGGTGTAAAGCTGCGTGTGTCCCTTTGACTACATCTAACAAGAAATGACAATTATTGTAAAATAGAAAACATCAGTCGTGGACACCAGAGGAAGGAGATGCATTTTATTCAGTGATGAGTCGAGATTCCTCAAACAGAGTGATTCTCGTCGAGTCTTCCTCTAGAGAGAAAGTGGGGCAGCTTGCTTCCATCCCTCCTACGTAAAAGAAATCAACAGATTTGGTGGCAAGGGAATTCTTGTCTGGGGAAACATAATGATGGGCAGTCATACATTACTGCACGTCTGCGATAGGGGAACTGTCAACGCACAGCGTTATAGGGATGAGATCCTTGAAGCTTGCGTAAGGTTATTCCTGGTACTATGGGCCCGAACTATACAATTTTAGGATGATAATACGCGGCCACAAAGAGCTCATATTGTTGATTAATTTCTTGAAGATGAAATTATTCGCCATATGAATTGGCTCTCGAAATCTCCGAATCTCATTCCTATTGAACATCTTTGGGATGATCTAGAAAGAGATCAATATTTCTCAGTAGATCTCTTCCAGTACCCCCTTCCAGGATTTAAAAGTCTCGCTTTGGAAGAAAGGACTTTGCCACCTCAAACATTTATTAACACCTTCATAAACAGTATTGCAGCTCGTTGTGAGCCTTATACAGCAGTGTACTGTGGTCACATTCCATATTAGGCATATTTTCCCCCCAGGTAAATACTTTATCTCTGATGCAAGATATTACACTTCCTTATATGCTCTGTATCTTAATTCACAATTAAAATCTTTCCCATATTGTTACGCGGCTATATCCTTTCACACATAGTACTATGTCTCGGTGCCAAATTTCATGGAAACACAATAAATGGTTCATCAGTTTTCATACATTTTTCATGTTTGTGAACTTATTTTGGATATGAGTGTAGTTCAAATGATCTTATGATTAGTGAGGGAATAAGTCACTTTTCTCTTATATATATATAGATAGATAGATAGGTATTATTTTAAACCTATCCTTGGAAATCGATTTGCGAAAAACCAGTTCTTAGCGGACCTCTACGCAACAAAAGAAAAATGCTTACCAAATTTTAACTTTCTGGGTCTAAGAAAGTTTAAATAAAGGAGATTTGTATCTATAACGCACCTCAACCCCCTTTGGAGTCGATTTCTATAAAACCCATTTCTAGAGGATTTACACTCAAGAAAAGAAACATGTTTTCCGAGTTTAAACTTTTTTTATTTAATAGTTCAAAAAAAGGGAGATTTTGTATGTAACGCCCCCGCAATCCCCCCTTGGGAGTCAGTTTTTGCAAAGAGGATCTTACTGAAAACTTTCCTTAGAGGATCTCTACTTAATAAAAGATGCATGTCTACTGAATTTCAAGTATGTTGGTGTAAAAGTTTCGGAGATCTCGCGATATCGGAGAGAGAGTTGCTTTTCTTCTGTATGAATAGCCGGATGTATTAATTGTTTAAAACAAGTAATATAAAAAAAAATTAAGATAATTCCTACATAGATCAACAAAGAAAATTTTTTATTTTAGATACTTTTTATTAAATAGTTACAATTAATATATAAATATGTATATACATATGACAGAATCGCAACATTAAGTGGTAATTAATTTTTATTAATTATTATTTAAGTATCGAATTGTCATCCAAAACAATAGTGTTTATAAAACTTCAGTTCAACTGAATGCTTTAAAACGTGAGAAAAAAAAACCTTTTCAATTTTTGACACAAGTCGCCAAAAGGGTCGCTAAGTCGCCAAAAATGATGCCAACGTAGTTGTGTATTTGTAATTCTTTAAATAATTAGTTTTAATCAATTAATTTTTATTAATTATAATTAAATTACTGTATTGTCATCCAAAATAATCATGTATATAAAATTTCAGCTCAATTGAGCGCTTTAAAATGTATTTTATTAACGATTGAAAATTCCACCAAGATAAATAAATAGAGAGTGCGATCTAATAGTAGGAGTTGAATTAATATAGGTTATATTAGACACAAATAGCATTTTGCATACTTTATATTCCAATGAAGTATTAAATATTGCAATAGCAATAACGTAAACAAATAAATTAAAAGACCTGATATTGATTAATGCATGTGAATCCATCGAAATCTGTTTGACTGTGCTGTATTTAAGCACACATAATTCGTTTTCTTGATTTCAAAAAAGATCTTTTGAAAAAAAAGAAAATGCTGCAACCATTTGTTCACCCCCACCCCTTCTTTCCCCCTGTATGCGTATCTAACAATAAGTTTCTTCTAGTACTCTAAAAACTTGGAGAAACTATATGATACCTAGATCTCGTGCGTACCGCTTACAATCTGAAAGTCTGTGAGTAAGGAATCCACAAAATCTTTTCTCAAAGAAGCATTTACTTTACAATTTCATTATTGATTGCTGGTATGATCCTGATATAATCGGGATTAATATTCGGGACAGATTGAGGAAAATGAAACTTAAATATATTATCTGCACAGTTCAAATTTTAATTCAAGTCTAATAAATAACACTTTTTTTTTCTTTTTTGTAGTTTCTAATAATAACTATCCATAATTCTAAATTTAATTGTTAAAAAGTTTTATGAGAGAGAGAGAGAGAACAAATAAAAGTAAGCAATGTGGCCAGAAAAGTACTGTTAAGTCAAAAATCATAAATTCACCGAATATTTTGTTAGAAGGGACACACGCAAGTTTTTCCTCTCTCTCTCTCTCTCAATATAATATTACTTCTAGAGAATAACTAAGGCTCTTTTCATGACCTTTTATTCAATTAGAATCACTTTACTTGCCTGTTTCTTTCCCAAAATAAAACACAAAAATCTATAGCTAACTTTTTATATTCCTTTTTCATGAATATCCTATTATATTATAAATCACCAATAAAAAAATTATATACATTACTTGTTTTCTTTGTGCAATTTAATTAAATCATTGCTGATTCAAACAACAAAATAAATTAGTAGAGTTAATTTATTTTCCATTATTATATATATATAAAAATTATATTAATAATAGACTTGTACCAATTTATTTTATGGAAATTTACCAATAATTAGTTTGATATAATTTATTTATTTATTTTTATCTTTATCATAAATGACTAAATGCTGATGTTTGGCCCAGTTATAAGCCAATGCCTTACTCTGAAGATTTCTCCATAACGTCTTTTACTTGTTTAAATTATTGTAAACTCAATTTGCACACCCCATTCCCACCAATTAATCTCACAATATTTTTAATTATAGAATTAAAACTCTTCTGAGAAGTTTCAGTAAAATCTATGGCAAATGTATATTTGTTTGAATTTATCGTCAAAATAATCTCAATATTACTGATGAAAAAGTGTTGAATAAATATGCTTATTTAATGGATTCTAAAATATATTTTCAAGAACATTAAAAATAAAAGCGTCTCAATATTTTAATACTTCTTTCCTTTTATGAAGCACTTAGTACAAACTTTAAAAAAAAATTCTTAAGTATAAAACTTAAGCACTTGGATGTTCATAATTAATTAGACAAAATAATCATTAAAGCACTTACAAAATTTGAAGGATTTTCGCAAAGAAAGAGAACTATTAACTTTTGTTTTTGTTTATATTTTGTGCTGAAACTATGCTTCCCTGTATGACGACATCTAAATAAAAACGGAATAATAATACTTTGACCAGTATTAACGAGATGGCAGCACCAGTTGGATTAAAGATTGCATTGCTTTAGTATTGGATTTCAAATGCAGTCATTTTTCAATGCTTTTGATTTTTGTGTGAGCTCTCTCCCTATTAACTGCAGTTTTATATTACTTTGCATGTCTTCAGTCCTATTTTTGTGATAACATCATTCGTTCATAAAATCAATTTTATAACTATTGTTCCCTTGCTCCCATCATTGTATTCGTTATTATTATTTGTAGCAAAAGAGAATTAGTTGCCCTCCAACATTTTAGTTCTGCAGTTGTTTTTTTAATCAGGTACTTCATACAATGCTTTTTTATTGATAACACAAGTTGAGGTCTTTGACGTCAAATTTTGAATAGAAGCAAGTCTCGTTTTTTATTTCAAAAAAACTTACCGCGCAAGTGTTTGCAAATGGCATCGGAGTTTTGGCGAGTTTTATATATTTTGCTTGACAAGCTTTAGCAACATATAACAAACACACAAAGATATTTTCCACGTCTTTATTGCATATGTGAATTAATCCAAGTAAAATACTCATCACAATACTTTCTAATTTTACATTTCTCGAAGGAATCCAAAGTGGATGCTTAATCATCTGAGTCGCATTCATCTTTTTTCTTTCTTTTTTTTTAAGTGTATATCCAGTTTTTAGCCCACGATCCGTTTGATGCATCAAAGAAATAACGTAAATCTGCAATAATATTGAAAGGGGAAAAAAACGAATTTTTGTGGTGTAATGTGTAAATACACACAATCACGGCTGGGTAAACTATTTTTTGAAATGTCTTTCCTATGTTTTATGTGTAACTGTCTAAATCAAGTAGTAAAAGCGGGATGAAGTAATATTAGTGTCTCACTGTTGCAACACGAGGACTATTGGCGTTGGACCTCACAAATAAGAACTTCGGTCAAGAGACGAGGACGACACCTGAGAGGATATCCCCTCTCCTAATTGCCACACCAACGGTAGAATTTTAGCTTCGATAGATTTTACTCTACATTAAGATTACATCGGCTCTCTCACACTGCGCGTCTTCAGTGGCACCTGGACTCGATCCCCCGGCCACGAGTTCATGACCATTACCCCTAGACTACCGCACTCACACGGTATTCAGCAAATGCAGCCAGGAGGACTGAATATAACGTATCTGGAAGCAGTAAATAGACAATCTGATGCCAAGAGAAACTGACATGTGTAGCACGCATTGCATAAAGGGGATAAGTGCACTACAAGCAGGGTTGAACACGATTCCCTGGAGACGTCAGTCTGTAGTTACATATCCCCATACCACGCATTAATCCCAAAAAATTTTTTAAAAAAAATTGCTCTGTTTAGTTTATTTTTCTGATTTTGCAATTTTAAGATTTGTGGCGCTGTGATATCTACATGAACTAGTACCAACATCCCGCGAAGACGATCATTTTGGCGTTATTGGTTAAGTACTCGCGTTCGGAACGGAAGGTGTGGCCGCCTTCTGTTCTGAGTTGGGATCATCATTTGTAATAAAAAGTCTATATTCTTCTGGGTGGCCACGGTAGTCGAGTGGTAAAGGTATCGGATCGTGGCTTGCCTTGTCACGAGTTCGAGCCCAGTACCACTAAAGACCCGCCGTGTAGGGCAGCGATGCACGTTAAATCTGTCGAGAGCTGAAACGTCCTCCCGTTGTGTGGTGTGGTAGTTAGGAGAGGGGGGTTCCAGCTCAGGTGTCGTCCGCGTCACTTGACCATGGTTCAAAATTACGTGGTCCGTCACCAAAAGCCCTCGAGTAGCTGAACAGTGCGACGTTAATATTCAATCAATCAATCAATCGGAACGGAAGGTTACAGAACGAACCTTCCTCCTTCAGAGATTAAAGGAAACGAAAGATCACAAAAGTATTACATCAATTTGTAAGCGGACTTCTTGATTGGAAGTTCTCCCTCTTTCATCGTCAAAATATAATTAGCTTCCACTATTTCCTCAGTGTAACGCGCCATCATTCTATTGGAAGATGAAAAAAAATCAACTGAGTTTCCCCGTGGGAATCCAGCCTTAAGCAGCATCCAAATAATTTAAAATAAATCCTTCAGAACAATAATAAGAGTATTTTTTTTTTCAACTGAAGAAAAGCACTTCGCGAATGAAAAAAGATCTCAAGAACGAAGTCATCTGTTTTATTTCGAAGCTTTCAGAATCAGGGCTTTGAACCGGAAAAAAAATATCGTTTTATTTCGGTTCGATATATCTCCAGTTATTTGTTATTGTAAGCAACTTAACATCAACCATACAATTATCATCACTACATGTACAGTGCTTCTCGATTTCCTGTTTTGATGTTCACAAGTACTTTTCTGTTTCAGTTTCGCCTGAAACCTCTTGTAGAATGCAGGTTTAATTCAGATGAATGAACCACATGATTTTTTTTTAAGAAAAATATCAGTCAGAGTTATATTTTTTGCATCTCAGCATGCGATCATCCGCGGATGTTTGTATAGATTGTTTAAATTGACAAACCAGACTCATAAACCAAATTGTCAAATGTGATTTTGATAATGAAAAACAAGGCTAATGTTCGTAGTTCTCTGCTCCCCGTTCTATCGTACATGCTGGTTAATTGTATCAATTCGCATAGTGTACCAATGAGGTTGATTCATGTGACGTCATAGTCACATGATAGTGAAAGCCACATGATTCTAGCCAATCAATTCAAAAACTCATGTGATGTCATAGTCACACGATAAAAACTATCTTGTGTTTCCAACTAATCAGTTCACGCGCTCCGATGTTGCCAAGTTTTGCTCTTTGTAGATACTTTCTCTTAAAAAGTACATAGGTATACAAAATGCATTTTATTTAAAACTATAAGCATAAAATACGACTTTTTTTTTTAATTTAAAAAAATCTTTTTGAAGAAATTTTTTCCTTAACATTTTTAAACATCTTTACCCAAATATGAAATTTGAAATTTTATCTGAGTTTTACAAATAGAACAAGTACAATTAGTTTAATGTTTGTTTTGAATTCAATGGAAAACACGTGTTTGTTTTTATCATGTGACTTCATGAATCAAGCCCATTAAAAAAAGCAATAAAGTCATCTAGTTTTGAGAGAATTACATGTTTTGCTTTTGATAGAGTCACATTTTTAATGCAAACAAGAATATATATAAAATAAAATTGTTCATTCGGAACCTGGCCGAAAACCGGAAATGAACCGATATATACTTTTTCAATGGGCTTGATTACGTGGCTTTCACTATCATTGACTATGACGTCACTTGAATCAACCTCATTCCTACTATTAGCTCGCTCTGTCTATATATTTATTTATTTATATATTTGTATATTTATTTATTTATCTTGGTGGAATTTTCAAGCGTTAATAAAATACATTTTAAAGCGCTGAATTGAGCTGAAATTTTATACACAGGATCATTCTGGATGACAATACAATTTAATTATAATTAATAAAAATTAATTGATTAAAACTAATTATTTAAAGAATTACAAATACAGCCACGTTGGCGACTTAGCGACCCTTTTGGCGACTTGTGTCAAAACTTGAAAAGGTTTTTTTTTCTCACGTGTTAAAGCATTCAGTTGGACTGAAATTAAAAGTACAATACGATACTTTAATGATAATTAAAAAAAACTAATTACCACTTAATGTTGTGATTCTGTCCTATGTATATACATATTTATATTAATTGTAACTATTTAATAAAAAGTAGCTAAAAAATAAAAAATTTCGTTGTTGATCTAAGTAGGAATTGACTTAAAAACTATTTTTTTATATTACTTGTTNTTACATATTTATATTAATTGTAACTATTTAATAAAAAGTAGCTAAAATAAAAAATTTTGTTGTTGATCTAAGTAGGAATTGACTTAAAAACTATTTTTTATATTACTTGTTTAAAAAAGTTGAACTAGAACGAAAAAAAACTACTGTTCGAAGCCCTGTTCAGAACGATTCCATTCTACCACAGAAACGCGTAGCAACCGAGCAATGTCAAGTCCAAGGCCAATTCGAAGGCCAGCAAATCGGACGATCTTTTCATTTTTCAATCCACTGGTATCACACCAATTTTAACTCGTTTCTCGTTTTTGCTTTTCTAATTGTATTTATGGGCGGATCCATCTTTCTAACCCTGATTAATGCAACAACTTCGCATCAGCTGACGTACACCTTCTGTGGAAGTCCAAGTGTACACAAAAACTAGATAGAAGTAGATCATTAGTGAAGAATGCTTATTCTTAGATTAACGAAAATAAGTTAGAATGAAAAACAATTATAGTACATAGGATGTCTGAAGGGTTCATAGAAGTGGGAGGGTGAAAATAGAAACCAGATTTTACAATACTGCTGTCAGGTGGAAAGGAAAAAACGTGGAGCAGGTCGCGTGATACGCGTTTGCATGGTAACAATTTCTTTTCGTATGGTTTTGGTCTACATAAATCATAACTATAAAAAAAGAATTGCGTTTAAAATGTTTTTTCATTGAGAAGGAAATGTTTTGATGAATTTTGCTCTGTCTTAATGAATGGCGACCAGAGTCAAGGAGAAACTTGCTAACCATCTACAAAAATCCAAGTGTTATACATGGAAAGGGCGTGAGAGTTATATTAACGTAATACTATAAAGCTACACCAGGGCTATTGGTGACGGGCTTCGTAATTTTGAGTCTTAGATCCTTCGACACTTGAGCAGGAACCTCACTCTCCAAACTACAATATCACGCCAACGGACGAACTTTGAACTCGGCTGATTTAAAGTGCATCAGCCCCCTCTACACGGTGGGTTTTCTGTAGCACTAGGACTCGAACCCGCGACCCGTCACCCACGAGTTCATGCCCAAAATCACTAGGCTACCACCAGTTAAACAAAATTAGAATAAAAATTTCCAAACAGACATCCTGCATACTTCATGGTTAACAAAAATGAACGACTTCTATCACATATCGTCGGTCTAATTATCAGACTGCGTAACTCCATCTGGGATGCTAATTTGATACAGTAGGGCTAGGCGCCAAGTTGTTGCTTATGTTTCCCAAGATAGGCGATAATATTACAATATAGTTTACTTTGATATTTTTATCGTGCGAT
>BMAV01019435.1:45880-60089 GCA_019973955.1 Trichonephila inaurata madagascariensis
TACATCGTGTTGACGTGTGACTGAACCAAGCATTTCTATTTCCTTGAATCTTTTAAAAGAACAATTTTATGTCATGCCACATTAAAATATTGTTGTTTTTGGTGTGCTGTGTGAATGATCTTTCATCAGTTAAAGTAAAAATTATCTTTCTTATTTTACTCTTCTCGGAAAGTAAAGCAGATGAATTGGTTCTGAGAGCTATAATGTCGCTTAATCATCTTCATTCATATTCTAAAATTTAACTTTTTTTTTATGAAAAACATACATTTTTCTCCATAAAAATTAATCTTGTCTTTCTAAAATTAAAAGTTATTTATATGCCAAGTCATGGGCGCATTAAGTGATTAAATGTATTGCTCTAAAGAATTATAAGCTACTCGTAGCTGAGGTATAATTTTTAAGAATATTCTCAAATTTTACGCAGTTTTAAATAAGATTTAGTAATAATTATAAATTCGATTTTTTTTACATGATGTTAAATAAGGTTATTTTATTTTTTTATATTTATTCAATATATTTCGAATAAAATAATACAGATTTAAAATAAAGAAATAAGCAATTTAATGATTATTTAAGAATAATCTAAACGTTGGAACCCCGTTTTACCTGAATCTTATCAAAGAATTATATTTCTCTTTACATAAAAAAAGGTTTTTGTGATGTTGTAATGAATTTATTTATACATAAGGTATATAGTTCGTTAATATGGGTCGTAAGAAGTTGAATTTAACTGAAGAGGAGCACCAAGCACGATTTGCCTAGATGGGTCTTCCACCTACTTTCCAGCGCTTTCTCGAAAAATCCGCTTGAGTCTTAGATTATGATGTAATAGATTCCTCGGGTAACTTCCAGAAGCATCCATGTAATCGCCAAGTTGCCAAAAATGATACCAACTTGGCTGTATCACCAATATTTCGCCAAGTTTCCATTGAAAAGCCATTAAAATCTAGGGGACGATACTGCTTACGAATATTACAATTTTTATCATAAAATAAATACATCAGAAAGTAATATAAACGCATTAAACATCCAGATCAGGGGCGTAGCTACCGCCGTATCAGTGATACGAGGCCCCCAAGCTACAGGGACTCTAACAAGTGTAATATTTTGACACTTTCAAATAAGTTTTATCACTGCGATCATTTTTATTATTTTTTTTCCGAGGAACACCCCCTAAAAATTTTTGATGCAGGTTCCACTCAGGATCAGTTACGCTAATAATCCAGGTATAAATTATTTAGACTATTTTAGGTAAAACAATAATTACACGAAAAGATAAAACATTAATTGCACAAAATATGCTCTCTCTCTCTCTATATATATATATGTATATAAAAGGTTTGAAAATGAGTATGAACAGTTCTATAATTTTTTCAATGGGGGTTGGTACATAATAATAATTTTAATAATAAATTTAATAATAATTTGATAATAATGGAATGGGTACCCCCACCCCATTATTATTAAAAAACTTTAAGATTGTCTTGAAATATTTGCATTAATTTCGTACAGGGAGCAACAAATATCGCAGAAAATCATAAAAATCAGAGTCATTTTAGTTTTAATTTGACCTTGGTTATACTTCCCTATTTAGACGATTTATAATGCGGAACAAACGATTTAAATTCGAAAATAAAAACAGAAAGTAGACAGAACAATAAAGGTTTTAAAACTGTTTGTTGAAGAGATAACTTACAGGTGAGAAAACTATTCAAAGATAAAAAAAAAATAATAATAAAATAAAAAAAAATAAAAATAAATTGACTGTAACGCTTACTTTTCACGTTTTAAAATAAAATGAAGTAATTGCGACCTTCAAAAAATATGGTTCATTCATTGAGTTTAATATGTAATTTTATACCAATCCATCAAACTGAAACGATCTGAAGTATATTTAATTCTCAAAGATCTGAAGTATATTAAATTCTCAAAGATCTGATTTTTCAAATAAATTTTCTAGGTGGAATTTTTACATTTTTTATCTAAAAATTATTCAAATAAATTTCCGTAGTGAAATTATTGCACTTTTATCTAAAAAGTAATTAATAAATATTCATTTTAATCTTCTTTGTCTATGCCTTGTTCTTTATTTAACATTTTAAAGAACCCATTTAATGCATGAGAATGAATGTTAAAATAATTGTCAGAATACAAAAAAAAACAAAAAAAAAAATGTTGACGTTGATTTTTCTCCATGTATACGGGTTGCGTAGAGACCCTCATGCCCGTATCTGGCTGCTTTTCGATGTGGTCTGGTAGATGAAGAATTTTGCCTGCATATAAGTGGTGATCTTTTGATTGATTTTGTGTTCCTTGAGTTGTGGAAGAGAGAAAAGAGTATAAAAGCCTCAATTTCTGACTCTATTTAAGTATCTTTTAAAAAAGAAAGTGAATTGAAATTAGGAATCAAATCTTCCGGGGAATGTTGTGTTACAAGTGCTATACCTCTTTAGTCTTCTTACGTGATCTGATTCATGAAAATTTCATTGTGAAAATAAAACTTATTATACAGATTGAAAATAGACCTTTTTTAGTGTCAGAATTAATCGAATTAAAACTAAAGGATGCCGAAAAATAGATCTGGCTAAATTTTAACTAACGAATGAGTTACTCAGTACTAAAGGGGAGTTAACAACTCTTGTAAAGTATTATTGAAGGCACAAAAAATATTTTATCTAAAAATGTATTGAAAAATATAAAATTAACTAATTTCACCATCTTAAGAAGCTGTCGAGCTTGGGTATTAATTTTATTATCAGTTTTTAATATTAATGAACATCGACTTTTTATTCTAAGTTTTAATTCAATTTTAAATATTATAAAAGTAAGGCGAAATGTTATTAACAGCTTTTGCTTTCAATTTTTAAATGGGAGAAATCTTTTTAAAAGATATGTGTGAATTACACAGATTATCAGAAATTCAATTAGCAAGCATTTTCAGTGATAAAAAAAAAGTATTTATTTGAGAAATTCCTGATGAATATTTCAAAATTTGAAGATTTATTTGCTTTAAGTACGATATTTTCTCATACATAAATCAATATAAAAGAAATTACCTTAGAAATTAGTTATGAAAATTAGGTGTGGCTTATATAACTAACGTATAAATTGTCATAATCTTTCCATTTTCACATTTATTATCATTAGTATTTTAGTAGTGGTGATGATATTTGCTAGAAAGAGGAATCAGATGAAAATGATATTGATTTTGCAAGTTTTTGACAATTCAATGAACCATAAAGACATACTATTGTTTTTATTCATTCTTTTAGTTTTTTATTTAAGTTTTAGATATTTTCCAAAAATTTACATTAAATTGTAAGGTACGTTCACACACACAGAACAAATAAAGGTACCAAAAAATACGATGATTAAAATATTACTATTTGAAATTTTCATCTTAAATCGTTGAAATATTTTTGAACATTTGGTATTAAAACATTTAGAAGAAAAGTAATAAATCAAAGTAAAAACAGAATTAATTTAGAGAATCACTGAAATAAACGAAAGATCATATATTCACTTTGTACATCCATTTTCTTAATGAATATTATAAAAATGAAAAACTGACATCTCGAAAGATGAATGTTGTAAAATTATTTTTGAAAAACACCTCATTTGCCCCAAGAAAGAAAAAAAAATTTTTTTAAGAAAATTTTATTTATTTTCTAATTACAAGTCTCAGTTTATATAATTTTGAGCAAAAAAAAAATAATAAAAGTTTAAATTAATTGGCTCTTTAAATAATTTTTTTTAAAAAAAATCAGAATTCAATTTCTTTTTTATCCTGTTTTTAAACTGTGATGAACGCGATAAAGTTTTAAAAATGAATCTTTTCTTTTTTTTTAATATTTTAACACTTTTTAAAATTATTATTTCACAATATAAATCAGTGTTTTTCCTAAGTAGGGAAAGTTTTAACCAGTATGTAAAAGCATACACAATGAAAGATAACTACACACATACAGTGAAAATCGTTTAACACGTAATTGAGGGGACTGAAATAATTTTTCGTGTTAAAGAATATTGCAAAAAAAAACATATATTCAACAAAATTAAGTGTACTAGAGAACATTTTACGAACATAGACATGTTTTTGTGCATGTATTTAATAAAAATCAATTAAACAAAAACGTTCACAAGACTTAATGAAATTTAATTCAAAATTTTCAAGTTGTTTTCAATTGAGTTTTTGGAAAGTAATCTAGTATTTTCATTCCCAGAAAGGAAATCTTTTCATGTTAAGCGATTTTCGTTTCGTGTTAAGAGAAAAAATGCTTGAAAATACATAGTAGTTTGTCGAGACCGTTGTATTATTTCGTGTTAACCGATATTTCGTAAAACGTATTTCACTGTATATTCTTTATTCAATAACAAAATTTTAATATAAAGAGTCGCGTATTTCTTCTTTTGAAATTATAGTATGTATTTAAACATAATTTAATACATTTTTTTTATTTTAATTTCAAACATTTCTTGTTTTATAATGTTTTTAAAATTTTGGTCAATTTCTTTCAGTGATAATTGCTAAGCGCGCATCATTCGATTAATTAAGCAAAAATTTTCATTAACGCGGGACTTCAAAATCATTTTTAGCAGTAGAAAGCCGGCGAAATTTATTTCAGCCGAACGAACCCAAACATGAAAACATGTGCTTCGGCAAATCTAACGTAAAGCAATCATAATACACAGAGTTCAGAGAAAAAAAATGACGTAATCACGGCACGGGTGACGTTTGCCTGGAATAACTAATCGAAAAAAGGGAAAAGGCTATATAACTCTGTACGGAGTGTCATGCGCGGCTTATTTTTAATTTAAACTCTCATTTGGTGGTACGCATTATTCCCTTTTTCGAAGACGCTTACATGTCCTCTGCAGAAAATATTCTTTTCCAACCCTGTGTGGCTGCAGTAAATAACGACAGTAGTGAATATGTAAGTAAGGTATCTTCATTTTTATTACTGAATTATTACAATTACTAGTGTACGTATTATTTTGTAATTAAATTTCTTTTTAAAAATATTTGAAGTTATTACAAGTTCATTATCAGAGGTTTGGTTTATAAATTGTGAAAAGTAACTGTTTAAGACAGTTATTAACTACTCTATGTTTTTTATTTATTTCATGTTTTGTTACTTTAGCAGAGAACAAATTATTTGAAATGTGTGAAATAATTCTCTTGAAAAACTGTGTTTAAAGTAGTTCCTATAGTGTTTATATGTACTATACACTTTTATACTCATTTTTTTTTCAATATAAAAATATACTCATTTTAAAGTAGCTAATGTAGAGTGAAAAAATTCTTTTAAAAATTTGCATCAATCGCGTTGTGTTTTGATAGAGAAGAGAGAGAGCGTTCTCTTTATAATTTTCTATAAATTTTAATAACAAAGAAACGATATTTTCCGAGTTTCCTCTGGGAAAAAGAACAATTTTCTGGCGAAAGAGCTCCATCATAAAAATGCATTTTATCGTAAATATTTAGTAAGTTCCTGCTTTTATTTTAAAAGCGTAAGAAACATTTCAGAGATTTCACGTTTTTTGACAAAATCTTTCAAACTATATCGGATTAAATATTATGAGAATATTCAGTAGTCAATTTGCCCGTTTAGAAGAAAACACTGAAACTAGATATTGTTTATGTGCTGTAGGTAAAGTAAAAAAAAAAGTTATTTTGAAGATTTAAAAAAAAATAAATCCTTTCACCAAAATAAAAGTTCACCCACTTCTCCTTCCTCACTTCTGATATGTTGAATCCGCGTTTATTTTATATGCTATTGAATTCTGGCAGGATGATATTTCTCAAATGTGCACTCCACAACTATCTTAACAACATATCTTAATCCTCTCTTGACTTCCGCACTGTTAAAGGAACAGAAATCCTCAACTCGAATAGTAAGTCCAGGAAACGATGGAATAAAATAACCATTTCAGTAATTAGAATCCTACAAGAAGAAAATTCGTCTGGCTGCTATTCCCCGACTCCTGCGACCTTCGATGTCCTGGTAGTTACTTTAAAATACCATTTTTGTGTTTATAGAATAATTAGTACAACTTTTTTCCTATTAAATATAGTATAAAAAAACAATTACTCAACTTCGCAATTTTTCGTATTTTTTCTAGTGTGGTTTACTGTCTAAAGAAACTTTTTAGTTATCTAATAACAAACTACCTCTCTTTTTTTAAATTTAAAATAGAGATATTACATCAGTTTTTTTTTTCAGGAAGGGTTAAATGTTTAAACCCCTTCCCACTCTCATCTATTGCAAAGTGACTTAACCATACCATAAAAATAATGCAAACATTTAGTATTGGAAAGAAAAATTAAGTTTTCTTTTAAATAAATGATGATCATTTTACCACCAAAATTTTCGATGCAATTAAAAGTATTCCACTTTTTCCTAATTGATTACTTTTGTTTCTTTGAGTCTCGACACATTTAACGTGCATCATATTCTCTACACGGCGGGGCTTGAGTGACACTAGATTTCGAACCTGCGGCTGGACAACGCCAGCTACGAGTTCGGAATCATGATTCACTCGGCTACCTATTTTAATAGAGACATTTTCTGTCTCAATGAAAGAAATTATTATTTATATTAATAATTACTTACATTGTAATTATGATTAAATATTACGTATATATATATGTTGTATTTAGTTCGTAATGGATTATATACCAAACCAACAAATGTTGTGTTGATGTTGGTTCGTTAGCTAGTAATGACTAAGAGCTAACAAACAAAACTGTTTATTCTAACAGTAACAAATAAAACGGGACTACATAATTGCGCAAATACTATTCTAAGTTAAATATTTAAACGCGCGTTGTTGCCAAGTGGTTAAAGTTCGTCGTTTCCGTGTCCGTTCTGTCTCTGGCGGTCGCCTCGTTGTGAAGCTCTCTCAGTTACGTCTCAGGACCCCTGAAGGTGCTGCCCTCATGTGAGGGGTTAACTCAACACACACACGCACAAATATATATATATATATATATATATTCCGAAATCTCTGTCCCGCCCTTTCTATCCAATCAATCAGAACTACTATTACGTAATAATCACGCGTTTGCTCTGCTGGTATAAAAGCAAAAATAAAAATCTTCTGTAATCACTCTTTGTCTGCTCGCCTTCATCATGTAAGAATGTAAATAACTGCAGCTCTTTATCTTTGTGTTGTGTCCGTCAAGATGTCGCTTCTGTTATATATGTCTGCTTACGTGTTTTTAACAAATAGATGTAAAATATAAAGTGATTGACCAGTTACGCTATGTGTGCTTCAAAATAAAAGATGAAACTCAATTCTGAAGATTTCTTCAACAAACCAAATATGACAACAAACCAACTCCGGCCAACGCTACTACAATACTTAACATATATATATAATAATTCCCTCTAGCATCCTTTTAATTAACTCTTTTTCAATTCCTGCTATTAGCTCACATCTATATATTTATTCATACATTTATTTATTTATCTTGGTGGAATTTTCAATTGTTAATAAAATACATTTTAAAGCGCTCAATTGAGCTGAAATTTTATATACAGGATTATTTTGGATGACAATACAATAGTATAATAATAATTAATAAAAATTAATTAATTAAAACTAATTATTTAAAGAATTACAAATACCAACCACGTTGGCATCATTTTTCGCGACTTAGCGACCCTTTTGGCGACTTGTGTCAAAACTTGAAAAAGTTTTTTCTCTCGTGTCAAAGTATTTAGTTGAACTGAAATTTATACACACGATTGTTTTGGATGTCAATACGATACTTTAATGCAACTTAATGTTGTGATTCTGTCCTATGTATATACATATTTATATTAATTGTAACTATTTAATAAAAAGTAGCTAAAATAAAAAATTTCTTTGTTGATCCAAGTAGGAATTGACTTAAAAAAATTCTTTTATATTACTTGTTTTTAATAATTTTTAAATAAGTTTTTAATTTTGAGGTTCAAGACTAACGCCCTACTCTTAATCGTAATCAGCTAATATTACATCAGAAATCTCTTTCCCGCCCATTTTAGCCAATCAGAGTTCTTGTTCGATCTTCACCATCCGCCTCGACGTGAAAATGTAGAAATAGCGGCAGCCCTTTCATCTTTTGTGTGACCAATCAGGAAACGCTGATTTTATAAAGGCCCATCAACTTCAGAGCCCCAAATACACCAGTATGGGATGGAGGAACGCTTCGCGTTCCAGTTCCCAATAATGTCCAGCGTCATCTTTTGTGTGTATGTGCTTATATGCTTAAGGTATCCGACTACGTTCGGAACCGTGATTTTAAAAAAGCGTATAAATGGATAATTTTCATGATATTTAGTGTCACTTAGATTGGAATACATGTATAAAATTGTTTTAAGGACATTTTAACAAAAAAATTTTATTTAAATACAATATTTTGGAAAAGGTTTACTTAGAATAACCTTTTATCAATTGAAATTTTACTGAAGCATTCTGAACATAATCTGACTTTATCACAGTACCTTTGATTTAGAATCAGTTTTCCGTTAGTATGTTTTAAATCATTGGTTAGCGTAGCTTAGCCAAATTTGACGCGTGTGCCATAAAATCATACAATCAATCAATAAGAAGGGAATGATTAATTTATGTTGTCGTTACTAAAAATTTTTAAATACATACATTGACCTGTAATTTCTCTGACCATTAATATCATATTCACTTTAACTCATCCAACGAATCTTTCCGCCTTCTATTCTAAGCTGCACCCGATTTTCAGTAGAATTAACATTGGAAAGAAATTGTGACTTCGATTCGAATAAATACGACAAATATTATTTTTTATACATATAGGAGCGCATTAGTTAAATAAACAGTTCAATTATGCCTTTTTATATTAAAAGCATGATTATTCTTTTTCGAGCCAAAACATTTATTTACCCAGTCATCTAAATAAATTTCTTTAAGAAAAATAATCGTCTGTGTTTGAATCATTGAATTAATTAGTTGAGATTTGCATTTCTGGCGAATAATAAAATGTAATATATATCTAATGTATTTTCGACACTCAGACTAAAAAAAAAAATTTTTTTTCTTTAAGTAATTTTATCTTCTTTTTTTTGCAACACAGTATCTATTAATAAGCAAAGAAATATTCGATTCAACATATTAAGTATCCATTTCTTTCTCTCTTTTTTAAATTTATTTCTTTAAATCTTTGGGAGGACTAAAAAGATAAAACATCTATATGTGTTAAATTTTTTTCTGAATTTGTGAATATACAAATATATCCATAAAATAAGTTAAATCCCACTTTTATATAAAATTGAAACCTGTCCTCTGTCAGCATTCTTTATAACACTTCCACATCCATCTATTAAATTTCCACTATCTGTATGTCTATGGCACACACAGGAATTTTTCAAGGGGGAAGGGGAGGATCCAGGGTCGAAAGTCCACCATTCTCGAATCATGCTCCAAAACATCGCCTAACATATTCTTTTGATTTTTTTCGATTTTCGGTAACAAAAAAACCGTAAAAAATTAATTATTGAATAAATAATTAGCGTTAATTAGTAAAATTAATTATTTATAGCAAATGTTTTGTTAAATTTTACGTTCTTTTTACATAGGATTATAATTAGTTGGAAAAAAAAATCAAGGGCTATAGGGCGTGTCTGGACCCGGGACCCCCCCCCCCAACCCCCCCCCCCCCCCTGGGGTGGGTTGGGGGGGGGGGGCCCGAAGAGAGAGCTCTGATTCTAGCCGTGATACATATAGCTCAAATGAAAGCTTTAACTCAATTTTTTTTAAATCTTCCCGCCAGGTTGACAGGTTAATACACAGATATCGTTTTCTGTTTTCCCCTGTGAACTCACAAATTTTTAGTCGTAAGAATGTAATAGTTTCTCACTTTGTTTTTCTTTTCCAAATCTATATTATTGTTCTTAATTGTATGGAACAAAGTGCATTCTAAAAAGTAACAAAACGAATTGTTACTTCAAGTTTTTTTTTTTTTTTTCTAACTGCCTTGCTAGTATTTTTCATTATTTATAACAATTCTTAAAAACCATCCTGTGTGTTAAAGTATTCATAGATACGTTTGAACAACCGAAAAAATCAAATAAATCTAAAGAAACATTTCTTTTTTCTTTTCATACCGTTTTAAAAGCACAATTTTAGGTGCTTTAAAAATTAATTTTGTTGCAGGTAAATAGACTAATCAACTTAAGTAATTTCTGTTTTAAAATATTGTAATTGTATAGCTAACGCAGTGAAATAATTTTATCTTTATTTAGTATTTTATGCAAATGATTCAAAAGCAGAAAAATTCCATATATTGTAAATTATCTCAAATGATTTCATTGCATATGTGTTTTTATTATTATTATGAGGTCCTACTTTGACAGATTTGATAAGCTTAATTTAGCACTGAGTCCGAAAAATAGAGTTTTTTTCATAAACAAATTAAGAATTAAATGTTTTTTTCGGCTTGTAAATTTACAAAACTTTTAGCTGAATAAGTGCACACACAACAGAAGTAAACCTCATCTTGAAATAACTTTATCAACTTGACATAAACAGAAGGCGAATTGTATTTACATTACTACTTAAGCAGTTAGTGATATGTCAATTTTGCCTATATCTAGATGAGAGATTGGGTTGGATTACCCACTTTAAATGAAAGTGCAATACATATCCTACTCACGATATTAATCTCTCCTTTGTTTTTCCCACTCATTTGCATCTAAGAATAGCATTTAATGTAAAACTATCCAAAGAAATTGCGCTTCATTTCAGTTCTTAACATATTCTCATAAACAACTTTAACAATTGGATATTACCTGCTGAAAGAAAAAGAATAACTAGTATAAAATACAGTAGAAACCTAACTAGGTCCCAACAACATAGTATAAACTTCCTCCCCAGTTTTATATATCGTAAAATCCGACGCATAATGCGCACTTATGCTTTCAAGTTGCAATTTTTGATTTTTAGGTATATTCGCCGTATGACGCACACCTATTTTTTTCGAAGAAACCTGAAATGTACGTGCGCAATGTTCTTATGTTTTGAAGTCATTTATTCGAGGTATTGTCTCTGGCTTTTAAAAAAAGTGTTTTTCTAGAATTACAACCCTTTCTTTTTTTTTAAAAAAAAAAAAGTTTATAAGAGGAATGTCACTTCTTTTAAATAAACAGCATTTTGATATATAGATCAGAGGTTCCTACAGATCATGGGATTACAACCAGAGTAATTGACTCAACTAAAATTAAAGTCTGATCGTATAGTGGTAACACAATTTTATTTAGAATAACGGCATACTGAAACTTACATTCTAAAACAATGTAAAAACGGTACTTATCTGAGTGACGGGTGGCGGAATAGGAGACCCGGGAGGGCTGAGTGGTGCTGACAAGTAATCTAAGGAAAAGAGGGAAAAAGCCCCGAGAAATAGCGTGCAAGTGTTTTTAAAGCTGACCGCATTACTCCCGAAACAATCCGCTGCGAATTTATTACTGTTCCAATCCACCCCTCTGATTTGCCCAATGGCTACTCACAGTCCGCGTAAGAATACAACCTTGTCCACCAGAGTGCAATGAACTGGGAACGCCCCCACATTCTTTAAGGTATCCGACTACGTTCGGAACCGTGATTTTGCAAAAGCGCATAGATGGATAATTTTCATGATATTTAGTGTCACTTTTAGATTAGAATACATGTATACAATTGCTTTAAGGACATGTTGACAAAAAAATTGATTAAATACAATATTTTGGCTAAATATTAACTTAGAATAATTTTTTTTCAAAATGTTCTCTTTTTTTAAAAATGCTTCCATTATAATAATATTTTGCCTGTATATAGCTCAGACCTCTCTACAGAGGCTCAACTAGAATTTTTGAAATATATAAATTAGAAATGGGCCTATCCATATTTTACGACAACAGAGGGGAGCAATTTTAAGAAAAAAACGCCGATAATTGTTTCAATGGGTTGCAACTCTGAAAATAATGTGAATTTTTCAAAAATCATAGTTGAGCCTCTGTAAAGAGGTCTAAGCTATATACATGCAAATATTATTATAATAGAAGCATTTTTCACAAAAGGAGAACATTTTGAAAAAAGATTATTCTAAGTTAATTTTTTGCCAAAATATTGTTTTTAAATAATTTTTTTTGTCAAAATGTTTAACAAAATGCTCTTTGTTAATTGTTTTAATGCTCTTAAAACAATTTTATACATGTAGTCTAATCTAAGTGACACTAAATATCATGAAAATTGTCCATTTATGCGCTTTTTTAAAATCATGGTTCCGAACGTAGTCGGATACCTTAAGTTAATCCGTGTTTTCTGGAGCTAAAATGACAGCAGATTCTCTAGTCTGATTAGAAAAAACCGATCGCTCGTTAGTGGCTATCTCGTTCAGTTTAAGATTTTGCTCTTCGATAAGTGCTGCGTTGATCGATTCATCCAGTGTGTTAGGGTCTCGCGTCAAAACGAATCTCCGAATGTCATTTCTCAGGCCGCTAACAAAACGTGATTGCAGTAATTGGTCATTAGCATTACGCGCTACTGTGGTTTGGACTGAATTGCCGGATTGAAATATCTGCGTACCTAATTTTTTAATATGTGCAGCGAATTCCTGAAAGCTTTCTGAGACACCCTGTTGACATGAAGAAAACAATTGCAGACGTGTGGACAACGGAACGGTCCGTTCGAATCTTAAAATGAGAACTTGAGCAATATCATCGAAATTAGTTAATTGGCTATTGGCTGGATCTGACAAAAAATATTCTTCGGCTATTCACGTTAATTTAAGTTTGTGAATGGTAACTTTTTCTGAGTTAGACCATTTGCCTAACTCAGCGCATCGTTAATTTTATTCAGAAATCTATGGATTCCGATCGTTTCACTACCTTCATAATTAGGAATTAATTCTATCAGGTTAAATTTACCAGCCGTTGGCTGTACCAAAGGGGGTTCCTCTTGCCGTGTTCGAGGCATTATGTTTAAATAATAATCGAAATAAGAATCGAATGAGAATGACAATTTATTTAATTTTTTTTAATCAAAATTTATTTATTTATTATTATTTTTTTTAAGTTCGAAATTGAATTTGGGAGGCGGAAAAAAAAAAATTCTAGCACTCATGCAGAAAAAGGCGGAAAATTAGACATTATCTGTATCAATCAGTGGCATAACAACAATTACAAAAGGTCGCATCGCTACACATATCAAAATGAAATATTAAATTAACATAGTGACAAAATGACAAAGTAATTAAAAATCGGATTCGATGCAGCCTGCAACCATCTCAAAGGTTCAAAAATAAAATTGTAATTCATTCTACTCCCTTTTTATCTTTAAATAAAAAAATTACTAAATAGATATGTTTATAATTTATCACGCGAAACCAAATTATGGCAAAAAAAAACAATTTCGTACCCCACTAATAGCATCCTAACAGTGCAAGTAAAAAAAAATTTAACGCTAGGCACAAGTTGGTGCAAAGAAAAAAAATTCGACTTCTGGTCACTGGCACCAAATGGTGCAAGGAAAAAAAATTGACATCCTGGTCACGGCACCAAATGATCCGAGGTTCCTACAGATCATGGGATTACAACCAGAGTAAATGACTCAACTAAAATTAAAGTCTGATCGTATAGTGGTAACACAATTTTATTTAGAATAATGGCATACTGAAACTTACATTCTAAAACAATGTAAAAACGGTACTTATCTGAGTGAGAGGTGGCGGAGTAGGAGACCCAGGAGGGCTGAGTGGTGCTGACAAGTAATCTAAGGAAAAGAGGAAAAAGGCCCCGAGAAATAGCGTGCAAGTGTTTTTAAAGCTGACCGCATTACTTCCGAAACAATCCGCTGCGAATTTATTACTGTTCCAATCCACCCCTCTGATTTGCCCAACGGTTACTCACAGTCCGCGTAAGAATACAACCTTGTCCACCAGAAAGTGCAATGAACTGGGAACGCACCCACATTCTTTAAGTTAATCCGTGTTTCCTGTAAACAGGGCAGATGCAAAATTAAAATTGTATCTCAGGGACCAGAACTCTCGGCCTCCCATCAATATGTAGAAGTCTGATTTTTTTTCTATGCTCATCATTTTTTATTTATAAAGCTCTCATTTTTACATCCGGCGTATAACGCGCACCCGTAAATTTCGGTCTAATTTTTTGTGATAAAAGTGCACGTTATACGCCGGATTTTTTGGTAGTTA
>BMAV01019437.1:6106-19170 GCA_019973955.1 Trichonephila inaurata madagascariensis
GTGCGCGTTGTACACCGGATTTTACGGTAAATAAACATTATGCATTATCAATAACAGTTTTTAATTAATTAGACATGCATCACAATTATGCATTGTCCGAAAAATAATATTCTTCAAATTGTTTCATACAAAAAAAAGAGGATTAAAGTGGAACACCAAATTTTAAAAAATGTTGTGGTGTGATATCGATATAAACCAGTAATAGCCACCTCACGACGATGATCGTTTTGGCGTGATGGTTATGACACTCGTTTTCGGAAGAGAAGGTGCTCACATCGAATCCCTCCTTCATTGGTGTCCCTGGCTGGGCAAAGAGAACAGCACCCTTCTCGCATAGCAGTCGTGGCGCCATTTATCCACCGCAAAAGCAACCAAGCCATCAGACACATGACGCAATTAAGCCGTTACATAAATGACGCAACCTACAAAGCCATCTCACACAAATGACGACACTCACAAGCCGTCACGCACGAATGACGTAACCACCAAAGTGACGCAACTGCTCACACGCTCGCCATGAATATGGTATTGTTCATTTGCCTATTCGCCGAATCACTGGCATGGGTAGAATGTGGAGATGTGATATTGATATAAACCAGTAATAACCACCACACGACGACGATCGTTTGGGCGCGATGGCTAAGATACTCGTTTTCGTAACAGAAGGTGTTCAGATCGAATCATCCTTCAGAAGTATAAATGACATATATTTTGAAGAAACTGATGAAGGGTTATACCACATGCTTCATTTATTGTTGATCTGAAGTCTTACACTGAACTACTGAAAATAAGATGATAACAAAAACAAAAACAAAAAAACTAAATCCTGTATTGGGGCTTTATTTCAGAACCGTACATAAAGCTATTAATAATGTGAATAACAAAATATTGATTGCTTTATTGTAAACGCCATAGTTCGGAATTATGATTAGTTGACAAAAATGACACTTTAACCTTTATCTTACTCCAAAATATTTCCATTGAGTATTCCTTGAATATCCAGTGCAATATTAATCAAACTTCAAACATTCCCATTTCGAAAAAAAAGACATTTGTTAGAAATATGAATAAATTCTTATTATTACCAAAACAAATCCAAAACGGACTTGACCGTCGCGGTAGCCTTGTGGTCAAGGTAACGCGGGCTCGTGGCTGGCATGTCATGAGTTTGACCCTCATCCCACCTTGCAGAGGGAGCCGCTGCACGTTAAATATGTCGAGGCTCAAAAATCCTTCAGCTGGTGTGGTGTGGTAGTTAGGAGAGGGGAGTGCCAGCTCAGGTGTCGTCCTCGTCTCTTGACCATGGTTCAAAATTAAGAGGTCCGTCGCAAAAAGCCCTAGAGTAGGTGGACCATGTGAGAGGATAATATTCACTCACTCACTGAAATGGATTTATGTGAGAATTTGGCTTCGTCATCTAATTTGATAAAGTATATTTCAAGCATTAAAATTCACTTTTTAGGATATGTATAATGATTTAAAATGTGAATGCCGTATATGAAGGAAGATTCGATCTGGCCTCCTTCCGATCCGAAAGCGAGTATCTTAGACACCATGACAAAACAGTCGTCATCGCGTGGCGGCTATTACTGATTTATATATCAATATCACACCACCACATATATATATATATATATATATATATATATATATATACACGTGATTTTATGTTAGATAAACTGAAAATAAATGCATTAAAACATTTTCCAAGTATTCCGATAATTACTTTTAATTACAAACGATGGCTGATAGATATACGCCTAATCTACATGCTATTTCATACCGATAAAATATGAAAAAAGTCAGGATTTTGTCTTAAGACCTTTTGTTTTATCAGGCATTATAAACTACAATCTGATATAAGAATTACTCTCTTGTATTTAACTTACAAGCTTTACATAAGATTGATTAATATCTTACAATCAAATTTAAACATAGTCATATCTAGTTATTTACTTATTGGATTTTACTTATCCAATTTGCAACTCTGAATTATTTAAGTATTCAATATAAATATATTTTATTTCATTTTACATGCACGTTGAAACAATCGTAGAATGTCTCATTATACCCCTAATTATACAGACTTTGTCAATAATCAGTCTACTTCTTAATTTTCCTAATCTTCAGAGCAACTCTTAATCCTATAATCCCATGTGCAATAAGAATTTCTCTTCCAAACAAATGTGAAAATTGAATGAATGGGAATCAACAGATTAGCTAGAGTTGCTTCCCTCTGTGGGTTTTATTGCATCTAATTAAATTCAGAATGTAACTTTAATCGCTATGAACATTACTTATTAGTCAATTGATCATTTTAGCAAAATTCAGGAATGAGTTTTCATTCTTTACAGATTAAAATAGGAATAAATTGTTTGAAACGATGGAACTATGAAATTAAGATTTCACACACACTCAAACATACATTAATTTAAAAGTCCAATATTTTATTAATAAAGCTTTGAAGGTAAAAGGATAATTTTTGAAATAAATACACAAATACTCATGTATAAATACATAATATTGAATCCTAGCTCTGTAATTCTTTTTTTTTTTTTTTTTTTAGGTAGATGATGATTTAAATATGTATTTGTTACAAAATATCTACGAAATATTTACGACGGAATTTAAGGTATCCGACAACGTTCGGAAACGTGATTTTGCAAAAGCGCATGAATGGATAACTTCTATGATATTTAGTGTCACTTTGATTAGAATACATATATACAATTGTTTTAAGGGCATTTTGGCAAAAGAAATATTTAAATACAATATTTTGGCAAAAAATTAACTTAGAATAACCTTTTTTCAAAATGTTCTTTTTTTGTAAAAAATGCTTCTATTAAAATAATATTTTGCCTGTATATAGCTCAGCCCTCTATACAGAGGCTCAACTAGAATTTTTGAAATATATAACTTAGAAATGGGTTTATCCATATTTTACGACAACAGAGGGGAGCAATTTTAAGAAAAAAACGCCGTTAATTATATTTCAATCGATTATAACTCTGAAAATAATGGGAATTCTTCAAAAATTATACTTGAGCCTCTGTAAAGAGGTCTGAGCTATATACAGGCAAAATATTATTGTAATAGAAGTATTTTTCAGAAAAGGAGAACATTTTGAAAAAAGATTATTCTAAGTTAATTTTTTTGCCAAAATATTGTATTTAAATTTTTTCTTGTCAAAATGTCTTTAAAACAATTGTATACATGTAGTCTAATCTAAGTGACACTAAATATCATGCAAATTATCCATTTATGCGATTTTTTAAATTCAAGGTTCCGAACGTAGTTGGATACCTTAATAAAACAAATAAAAAATTTAAATTGTAATTACATTTTTAGTAGGAGATTTGAAACATTTAAAATGTTTAAGTAAATTTAATTTTTGATCAAAGCGAATAACCTATTTTTATTTCATTTATGAATTAATATACTGCAGGGTTAGGAGAAAACCCCCATTCTGATGAAGTATTTAAATATATATATGTCAAGAATAGCTCAGGAAGAATTTATAAAAAAAAATATTTTATAAGTGAAGAAATTATAATAAGAGCAAATTAATTTATTTGTTTCTATATTTTATGATAAGTTATAATATCATAATTTTTAAACTATTATAAATATATAAATGTCGTAATGATTTAATTTAGCAATGGTCAAATATATGGAGTGATATTTAGAATGTCATATGGGAGATAATTTGTTTTAATGAATAAACAATGATATTTTATACTTAACTAAACAGTTATCAGATAATCTATAATACAAACAAATGAACAATACAATTAAACGTTTGTATCTGCTTAATAAATAAATTATTAGCAAATAGCTATATATGAGTTATGTTTAATCACACACACACACACACGTATATATATATATATATATATATATATAAACTAATGAAAATTTTAATTGCACTTAATAGTTATCTTTTATCATGAATATTTTTAAAATTATTTTAATTATATCATTTGTGTAGTTACTAAGAGGATATCAAGGATAAATTGTATTGGTCAGCTGTTAAAGATTTATTTATTTCAAGAACCCCTTTTGATATATTTTTAATAAAAGTATTGTATTATATAATGCTTTAAAAATTGGTTAAATTCCAAAATATTTAAGAGAGAGAATACCTCACACAACATACACGTACTGCAATTAATTTACCAACTTTTAACACTCTGTAGCAAAATTTTGCAAAAAAAAAAAGATTTAAGTTAAAAAAATTTAAGAAAGTTAAGAGGTGTGTAGTTATGAAATACAAATTACTCAAACCTAAATATTGTATATCTCGAATGATAAAAATAGTGAATATTAATAAATAAAATCAATGTTGTGCGTGCATATGTATATAAATAACTGCTAAATTCTAGCATTATAATCTTTAAAATTATTTTTATTTAATTAATTAGTTTTATAACTCGTGCCCTTTATTGAGGAGATTTAAAACCATGAAATGTATGTTGCTGATTCAATTAGTATTCCCTGAAACCCTTTCAAAACTTATAAATACTATGTGATTGAAATCAATTAATATGCATTGACGTTTTTACAAAAAGAAAACAAATACCTTCTAAAGTGTACTTTTACGACTTTTCCTTTCCAATAACATTAATAGTTAACATTGTTACCAACCATAAACCTTTACTAGATATATCTGAACGTGGCTGCAAGGGGCAAAAGAAAATACAAAGACGAAAGACTTTTGTTGAAGAGGGCGAAGTGATAAAAATCTTTGGCTGTAAACAAAAGTAAACGTCCACAAGGAAGTTATACTTATTATTATTTTTTTTAGTTTGGCTTTACTTATCGAAGATTGCTGATGATTGCCATCCTAGATGATAATTTGTAACTTTATACTTCATGACTCTGAGAACAAGGGCTGGGATACAAAGTGATGCATTCGAAGATACGATTTAAGAAGGGAGATGAAAGAGGGAGGAAATGCGTTTAGTTTGGAGATAACTTATAAAACTCACATTTCGTGATTTTTCAAAATAGTTATAAGCCTACATTTATAACTAATGGGCTTTATATTGCAATACATCCTTGTTGAAAAATTTTTTATTTCGTTTCAAGAGTAATCATTTAAAAAAAACCGATATTCTAAGGAATTTTTTAAACAATAATATAATTTTTAAAAAAAAATTCAATTACTACGTAGTTTAACAAAGAAACATTTTACACTGGTTAATTTTATTAAATGATTTCCCAATTAATATAAATATGTATAAATATTTATGACATAATCACAATATTAAATGGCAAAACACCTTTTAAATTAGTATTAAAAACTTTTTCACCGTATTAAATTTGTAATTACATTTTTCAATAAAAGTTGAATAGAATAGATAAGAATTTATCTTAAAATCAGTGTAAAAAGAATGCTGACGTCTAACTAGCATATGATTATTCAAGTTAAGTTAAATCTTCAACACAAATTTAACAAAAGCTGTTTTATCCAATGGTACTGACATCTAGAACAATAATATCGACTGAATATAACGCTTAAACTATAACTAATATATTAAATATAATTAATGAATTAACATTTAAAAAAGACTGAATTAACATCAAGTGTCACCCTCTACAATTTAAAAAAAAATGTATTTGAACTTGAGTGGATGCATAAAAAATAATTTACTAACGATTGAAAATTTGAACAAGATATGAAAATAAATATATATAGAGAGAGTGTGTGAAGTAATAATAGAAACTGAAAAAATATTTGAATTACTACAATAATTAAAGAATTTTCAATTCTTGCGATATTATATAAAAAAAAATGTCTCTTTTGTGTAATTGCACAATTCTTTTATTTTAGTATTAAAGGTTTTTCTCTCAGAGGAAAATATTATTATTCTTGCTTTATTTGTGATTTCTGGGAATACTAGAAAATACATTCTGGTATGCAAACGATTTAATAAGTGTAATTTAAAATTATGAAAGTTATCTAATTTTTGAGTATATTTGTAATAATGTCTATCTATTTTAGTTTTCTTTTCAATTTTATTTATCTAAAGCTGTGATTTACTTTATTATATCTCTTAATTTGAAAGTTTTGCATAGGTTAGTAAATAAAAAAAAAATTAAAAAAAATTAAAGGTTCTGTCTACTGCACATTCTATTTACAATTTATAATGCAATCTGTAATGCCAATCTTATAACTTTTGATTTATATATATTAAATATATCTCACTGAAAAATAATTTTATCTTATATTTATTTGCTCTTATATGCCATTGTTCTTAATCTGAAAAAACATCTAATTTACCAATAATAGATAAAATATAAGAATATTTATAATACAACCATAAGAACATTAACTTTTTGCCTTCATGTAACGTATCTTCCGTAACCTGGACTCTGCAGTGATTTTGACACTCTAGATCAGCGATGTTCAATCTGCAGGCCGCATGTGGCCCAACTGATTTTTCTAAGTGGCTCAGTCAAGACCTGAATTTTCTTTCAGAACTCATGTTACTGAGTTTCCTTTGCACAAGGAAACTCAATTATTTTTTCAAATAACGACTTTTTCCTTTTTGTATGATGACTTTTAGTTTTTCTATATTTATCACTTGTAAAAGATCCGTACTTATATCAACCTTGCTTTTATCAACCATTAAAATTTAAAATAATCTTTTTTTTTCAGAAAATAATAATTGTTTTTAGTAAAATCAAAGAAATTATTTGAATAAATTTAAAACTAAAATGCACAAACAAGTGTGAACTAATATTAAATAAATAATACTGATTTCAGTCTGGATTTCAATAAAAACTCTTTGCTACCCTGCTGAAATTGATTAAATTTATATTTGAAATAAAAAATAAGAGAGGTTTTGTCAAAAGAAAAAAAATCAGATTATATCAAAGTGCATGCAGCATTATTTTTATGACAGTAGAATGAAAACAAAGGGCTTGGGATCATAGATGAAACGAAATCGAAATTTTCCCATTAAGTGTATAAAACCTATTTTTTGTGAGCTGAATTTGATAGAGTTTAATATAGTTTTAAAATAAAATTAAAAACTAACAGAGTTTTAATATTTTGTTCAATTTTCCACATTTTTAATGTTTGTTTTGTTTTATAGGGGGGGGGGGGGGGTGAAGCTCATGTTGCAGCCCACGTGAAATATTTGTCATATTTTTGTGATCCGGCGGGAAAAAAGGTTGAGTACCACTGTTCTAGATCAAGATTTGTTAATATTATTTATTTATTCTTGTGGACCCCTTGAATCTTAATTTTATACATGTTAACCGCATGCACGAATGTGTAATATTCATAAGCATATGAGAAATATTTGTTTATAACCTACAAGAAGATAATAAAATTAATCAATTTCAATATATAGTATAAAAATACAATTTACAAATTTTGAAACTTTTAAGTAATAGAACTGAACGTATTTTTATTTACAGAATGAGTAAAATGAAAATCTAATTTAATATTTCGAAAACAACATACACAATAATTCATAATTCATAAGTAGGTAATGGATTGAATATTGAAAAAGAAATGGTAATAAAAAAAAGAAAAATATATAAATATTTAAAAATGGGAAAATTAAAATTAAAATTAGTTTTTCTGCGCGCGCGTTCAGGTGCATTATTACTCACTCAAGAAGCTACAACTTATTGTGAGTGTTTAAAAACGTGTTTGTGTGTGTTAGAACAATGACATTCAATAATCACAATTTCACCTGTCAATGATACTGATTACTAGGTGTAGAATGAAACGATTACTAACTTTATTAGATTAACTGGAGCATAATAAAAAAAAAATAATCACTGAAAGTTTTTTTATGCATCAATTCCCCCCCTCCCCCCCATTAACTGAAGAAGGTTAACACGAGTAATTTCTAACCGCAAATCCGAAATTTTTCATGAAATTTATCTATAATATATAATTATTCCATTAACTTTTGATAATGTTTATCATGAACTACGTAATTCATATTATGGGTCCGGATATTGTTACGTAGATCCGAGAGTTCGGGGATTTTATGCAAAATAATCACAAAGAAAATAAATAGTTGTTTAAGAGCGATGCGAATTTATTATCAAAAGTCCAATCCTTTAAATACAGGATTCAGCAGCAATATTCACAGAGTAAATCTCCGAAGGTCACCACACCTTCAAAAGCATTCAAACACAATTGCCAGTGTTTAAAAATACACATATGTAACAGCTTATTTACAAGTAAAGGCGAGCTAATCGCTAGTCAAAACAATGTTCGCTCTTCGCTGGTTGAAATCAGACTCCTTGCCGTAACGGAGAGCATCCTTATTTATAAGCGCGACAGAAACTTCCAGAAATATAACCGCTCGTGTCATTGAACTTAACACTAGTGGAGAAATCCACTACTTTCTAGAAGATTCCAGAGGATTTCAAACTCGCCAACATGGTCTCCAAAAACGCCAAAATGGTCGCCAACTTGGTCGCCAAAAATGATGCCAACTTGGCTCTACTGCCAATATTTCGCCAAGTTCTCATTGAATCGCCATTATAATGTAAGGGGCGGCATTGCTTGTGAGTAGCACAATTTTAACATGAAATAAATATAACATAGAGTAATATAAATGCATTAAACACTCAAATGCAAATTATTTACACTATTTACACAAAATTCGTAACAATATAAATTGTTTCTTGTGGATCCCCTCAAACTTCTATGCACCCCCAGACGGAAATGCTACGCGTCTAAGTTAAGTACATTCCAGAGTCTCCTCCTTCTTATAAGTCGTAAACAATAAAGGACAGGAATAAAAGCTCTTTACCTTCTCGTTGCACATTCCGCGATTTCCACGGGTATGAATGCTTCCGATTATTTAGTTCAGCACCCCATGCTGCTCTTTTTTATGTTTTAGTTTATGTTTTTATGTTCATAATTTGATGATCTAAAACTCTATATTTTAAAATAAAAACTATTTTACAAAATTTTTTCTTATATTTTAACTCTAAAATGTAGATTTGAAATACGTAATAAGACCATACGCATTTTTTGAACATACTTGGATAAAATAACTACGCAGCGATAAGGTTAACGACTGGCCCAAATAGGGATTCCTTTCGCCTCAGTTGTTTAAGGCGTACACTTCGTACCCGAAGCTGGCCAGTTCAAATAACATTGCAACCAATCACCAATCAAGGTCACCATGGGTCTTTGTCTCCTGTATCGCCAACAGCTTGTCGTCGAAATGGTAACCGAGGAATTGAACACTAGATGGCAGCACAGCCTAACGATACTGGTTGATTTTGCATTCATTCCGTAGAGAGTATAACTAAGACATTTTCAATAAATATGACTAGTGATTCAAAACGGCAACGGTGCACGCGTCAACTAGACCAGTCATCTCAATAAGAAATTTCTCGCTACGTCAAAAGGAAACACATTACAACGACACTCAAATCCACTGGAGATGTATAATAAAGTCTGAAATTGGCTGGAAGAACAACCTTCTCTCAGTATCGTTAAAAAAGTCAAACAGAAAAAAACAACTTTCTTCTCTAGGAAGGGGATATGCAGCGGCGACTCCTTCTGTAAGTCTCTAACAACAAAGAACAGAAATATAAAAGTCCTTAGCGACTGCCAAGAACAGAGATTCATTTCGTTTTTGTCGTCTAAGACGTGCACTTCGGACCCGAAGGTTAGCAGTTCAAATAACACTACACCCACACACCAATCAAGGTCACCATGGGTCTTCCTCCCCTCTATCACCCACAGCTTGTCGCCAAAACATCAAATATTATGTTAAAACAAGCCAAAATAATTAACATAGTTTTCCCTTTATGACAGATTTAAAAAAATGTTTTCAGATTTATATATATATTAACAAGAATTGTATATAAAAATCATTGGCCTATTGACTAGATTACTTATAAATATATGTATTTAGTTAACTGCTATCGCGTGCTTGTTATTTATTATTAAATGTGATTGAGATTCGATAACAATAAGTTTCTTAACTGATACGAAAATATTTATTATGTAACAATCAACAGGTTTGATGCGCTTCGTCCAGATGCATAAAGAAGATGTATATCTTATTCCTTAAAAGTATATACTAGCTTGATAAAAAAAAAAAAAAAATACAATTTCCATTTATGCTTAAAATTTTAAAATTTACTTTTATTTCTTTTAATTATTTTCTTTAGTTAAAGCTTTTCTTTAATTAAATTAACATTTAAGCATAATAAATTCGTCTAAATTCTAATATAATTAGAATTAATAAATTTAATTTTAAAAGAAATTATATGCGCCTTCGAAATAACGAATAACCCCGATTTAACGAACATAATGTTCGGTCCCAATGAATTCGTTAAATCTGGGTCCAACTGTTTATATATATATATATATTTTGGTATTTTCTTAAAATTATTTTTTACAGTTTGGTTTATTATGATTTCTGAAATAATCTATCAGTAACATTTCCTTATTTGCATGCAACAAAACACTGCACATACATCAATCTATTATATATTTATTAGTTACTGCATCCTGTTTATTTAGTTACTGCATAATCCTGTATTGTTATCATACCTTTATTGTGTCTGTATAGGACTTTTTTATTCTATTTAATTAATGCAGCTCTTTAAAATGTTTGTTCCATTTATACACACACATATATATATAGTTACAAAAGAACCTGCAATATTAGGGCTACACTCATTTACTGTCAGAATTTTTTATCCGATCCCTATCATATTCAGTCTCTTTTATCCTTTCCATTTTACGCGAGAAGATGGTTTTGCGGGTGAATAATCCCAGAGACCTGATCCCAGTTTTCGTCATTCCGTACATGAGACAGAACCCAGCGTAATAAAAATATCAGCCGAAACAAACAACCGCAAGGTTGAAACCGATCAAAAGAAATAAGCCCCTCCCACCGCGACCGGAAAAACAGACCAATAGTGCTCTTTTATGAACGTCACGTGATCACTTTCCCTGCACGATTGCCTCCAATAATGACAGATATAAGTCTGACCTTAAAAATGCATTCCGTAAAGATGTTGAAAATTGGATCAGATGGAAAAAGAGAAAGTTCTGTTTAGATTTCTATTCGAATGATAATTTTCTTTTCTTGTTTGCTTATGAGTCCGCAATTTTCCATCCTAATGCATTTTTGAGCATTTACTGCGAAGGAAAATCAACTTTTATAGCATTTTGGGAAGTTCAACAGTTTTTTTGTCTTAATGTCAAAACATTGATGTTATTTGGGGGAGGGGTATTCTACTGTTGTAATCAGGTATCAACCTTGTGGTAGTTTTGAATTAAGTATAAAGTTAAATACAACTTAAAAGTTAAAAAAAAACAACATACATTGAATTTAATTTAGGTACGTTTGAAAGTTTACCTTACTTCAAAATATTGTCATCTTTTAAATTATTTGAAGAAAATAACTGAAGCCATTTTTGTGTGAATTTACGGAAATAGTGAACTAAAATAATATTCAATTATTAAACCAAATTGACACTAAATAATCCCCACATAAATAGAATTTTTGAAAGAAAATAAATGCACTTTTGTTTTCTTTATAATATTTAATGCGTGTTCATAATGTGTATGTTCTATTTATTCCAAGCGTTAACATTGCATTAAATGTTTTGTTTTGTTTTTTTTCTCTTTTTTACATAAAAGTCAATGGTTTTATTACAATTATAGTATTTATTTTCTAACATGAACAAAATTAGCAACAAGCTTCGACTTGTTATTGCACTTACGTTTCACACACACATGCTTAATTTAAAAATTAAATAATAATATAACATTACGATTTATTTAAAATCTTACAACAGATTTCTTTTTTTTTTCTCTTGCTTCTTTTCTTCTTTTTAATTAAGTATATTTCTTTATTTTTATTTATCCATATTGTTATAATATCTATATTCTTTCAAACAGTTTCTAGAATAAGTAAGAACATACAACATTGGCTATCACTTACTTAGCTGGCTGCCACGGGATTGCTACATCACATGAATGGAGATCATTGTATTAAATATATTTATAGTATATATTGAACATTTTTACGCCATTACCATAAAATCACAGATGATTTCTTTTCAATACTTGTTCAGGTGAATCATAAATAACCTTTTTTTTTATATAACACTAACAGGTATTCATCAAATACAAACTAGACATTATTCGGTCAACACACATGCATCATTTTCCAAACAATTCACTCATTTTTGCCAACATCATTTTAGTGAATCTTTTAAGTATTGTTGTAATAATAATCAGTTGCGTTTCAATAAAAAAAGCATTACAACAACCTCTAATTCTTGTTGCACTTATAAAAAAATTATCGAATCTATTTGAAGTTTATGAGGAATTATAGATCTTAAGTATAATATATTTTATAAAAAGAAGTAATATAACTAATCCGTAAACTCTGTTATGTTTAACTTGTATATATTTTTCGTGACATAAAATATTTCATTCAATTTGAAGTACTATAGAATGCAGGATATTTTATTAATAATAAATCAAATACTGTAAATATTTTACAGAAGTGAGTATAAGGAGGTAGTGGATGGCTACAACAATTTCTGCTTAAAGAAATTATAATATTCTGTAGGAGATTTTTATAATTTCTCTTAGCAGAATAATTTCAGATATACAAAGCATAAAGTATACATAACATTTGAAGTGACAATGATTACAATGTGTTATTGATAATGTCAACTTTAGTATACTGAACAAAAATTCAATTAAATATTTGACATTTTAATTCTCAGTTGATTCAGACAGATAAGTTTACTGTTTCAAATTGCATAGTCATAAAATAAAGCATTACAGTTTCAATATAAAAAATTAAAAACGTTTCCAAACGTACGGTTTAATCTTACATTCCTTTAACGGGTTGATTTATTTCTAGATAAATACATTTAAATTCATTCATTTAGTTAATTCAATATCTAGTTCCTGGTTTTAAATAAGTGTAATTTTTTTTCTAAGAAAATTTTTATAGAGATATTGTATTATTTTTATGCAGTGGTGTAGCTAAATATCAAAAATCCCTTATACAAAAAAAAAAAAAAAAAAAAAAAAAAAA